>PVHP010006574.1:35000-60021 GCA_004024765.1 Zapus hudsonius
ACTCAGCAATCGGGAAGCTGCTGATGTGTGAGCAGCGCTCCCATCCTTGCATCTGTGGCTCTCGAGATGTAAATAGAAACAACTATGGCAAAGAAGAGCTATAATTAGCTTCCATCCTGATTCCAAAAGTTGCTTATTACAGAGCTTTGCAAATGTAGAAGAAGGGAAAAAAAAATCCCTGTTTAAAAGCTTAGCTTGAGCTTTCTGGGACTTTAATGAAAAAATTAGTATTTGAAAGCTTTGTGGTTTCTCTCAAGTCATGTGCTAAGCAAGTAGCAATCCTCTGTCACCGAAGTTTCTTTGGGGACAGAAATGGTGGACACTATGGTAATTTTCTTGTCCCCAGGCATAGTTTACATAAAGCCAGAGCATGATTAAATTAGAATGAAATGAATTAGGGATCAAACTGTGGGTGTGGTTTTGGAAAGACTGGTATTTAGAGCAACAAAAGTGTTTTTTCAACACAGTAACTTCACTGGGTTGTTCTTCCAGAACCACAACAGAAGACAGTCTTGTTCAGCTCGGGGGACCTCCCAGAAGAAGCCATAAGCTAGGATCAGGGCTTTTCGGAATGCATTCAGAAATGGGATGGGCCCCCTGTCTAGTCCTGACCAATAAATCCTCACTGTCGCTTCCCCCAACCTCCCCACCCTGACCCTGCTCAGTCCTGGGATTCTTGAGTTTCCCTTGAGCACTTCGCAAAGTTTCAGGAAAAGCTTAATAGCAGTGATGATTGGAAGAGTCAAATAAAAATCAGGCCAAACTATAAATATGTTATTGTTGACCTACCAAAACCAGTTCTAGGTTACACTGTCAGGTTCCACATGGAAGTCCTGTGGCCTAGTGTATCCTTGAATTGCAAAAAAATGGCTGTGGGGCTTGGGGAATATATGGCAGGAATTAGTAGATAAGTTTAGTCCTGGCTTCCTCTAAGTATTCAGCATGTTCTACCATGAGTGATAGAGAATTCTTCTCAGGAACTCAAAGAGCAGCAATGGTCAACCTTTACTAAATAGTAAGCAATTGATTCTGGGCATTTTTTTAAATTACCTTCAGCTAAGGTCTAACTCACAACACACCACTCAAAACTTCTGGGGACACATATTGAAGAAGTGTCATAAGTGTTTCCAATGCACAAACAGTTGAGCAACTCTGTATTTGGGATGGTAGAAGGCAAGATTTATTTCCACAAGAAGTCAGCTTTTCTAAGGACTGTGGGACTCTCTTTGACTTCTTGGTTGTTTGGGGTTTTTTTTGGGGGGGGAGGGAGTGTTCTTGATTGCTGCAGATGATATTGGCAGCTCTGTCAGGGGAGCTGAGATAAATGTTCAGTTTGTTTAAAATAACAAGAATGGATATAGAAAGAACTCTCTATGGGACTTTTGATGATCAAAAGAATATGTGCTTAAAGGCATCTTTCCACTCAACTTTATTTTGTAACAATTTAGTTCAGAGATGAACTTTGTTTTTACTATTTATTTGTCAGTTTGACCAAACAAATCTATAACTACTTAAATTCATTTAGAAAAATTCTATGTGGCATAGACTCTTCAGGTAAATTAGTTTTACATTTTTGCTAATATAAATAATTCCCAAGAGTGCTTCCATTGGAAATTGTTAGCCAAAATATGATCCCATAGGTCATAAATAAATATTATGTCATTTACTGGATAAGGAACGTACATATGTACATGGAGAAGAAGGCCGGATTACCATTTATTGACTTCCTCATATGCATGCTTTTTAATAATGGATTATTATTCTTCCTCCCATTTTGGTATTGAATAAAAATCTGACATTCAGATACAGTTAGTAAGAGCCAGGATTTAAACTTCACTCTGTCTGGTTCCCTACTTAATATAGATTAAATTCCATTTTATTAGGAACTAAATGTTCTTTGTCTTAAAAACATATAATTTAATACATTGTATGCTAAGGGATAATTGTGTGTTCACAGGAGAGCAGCAGAGATGGCATGGTTGGAACGGAACAGTACATGCCCAGCCCTCCTATTCTTTTTAACGGTGAAGGACTCTGCTGACACTTTAAGAAAATTTTAGAGGAACTCTATCAGAAAACTCGACCATCTCCTGCAAGTGCAGCCTTAACCAAGAATAAAATAAGAAATCAAAAATAAAACCAAGGAATAAACAAGGCAAATGAGGGGTCAGATTATGGTCGCAGCTTTAGACAAAATTTAGGCTGAAGGATATGGCTTAAATGTGGAAGAAGGTGGACATCCTGACACCTAATCCTGGCACTAAGCAGTCTCTCCTTTTAGACACAGGCAAAGGCAACCCCCCCCCCCCCCCCCCGCAAACTGGAAGGAACAGAAATGAATGCTTCCCTGTCCAAGCTTAGCTTATAAGAGAAAACGAAGAGAAAAAGCTGAGATCTTTCCATCCTGACTAATAGAATGGACTGTTCTACCAGGAGGAAAGAAAGCCCCGGATGGGATCAGACAGCCAATGAACCTCCCTTTACATGAGAAAAAAACAGATGGAGGAAAAGTGCTTCTCCTGCACAGAAACTCTGCCAGGAAGGTTCAGTTCATGTGCTGAATCAAACCGTGGATTTACACATCTTATCTTCAGTATTTTTGTTTCATAAGATCTAACATGATCACAGATTTGCAGTCTTGTTCAATAAAGACAGAAAACAAAAGTTCTCATGTGAAAAAAATTGTTTAATATCAACATTTCTAGTCCTAGTAAGTAAGCAAGATTTCAAGTCAAGCGTGTGTGGTGGCACAGTTCAATATCAGAGAAGTAAATGACTGTGCATTTCGGCTATGCTTTCAGTATTCCCAGGCCAGTTTTGTAATTCATTTATCTCTGTTAAAAATTACTTTATTTTCTTTCTTTATTATCCATAATTAGATACATTGAATGAGCAAATAATGAGTTAATATCCCCAGTTCCCCAATTTCCCTCTTCCCTGTCCCCAATCAGCTGGATATCCTTCTCCGTGGGTAGTCTGGGTCAGTCCATGGGGTAGAGGGTTAGAAAATTACTTTAAATGAAGGTGCTTTTGAAAAAACAACATTCTTCATAATAGAAACTGAAATTCCTTTACCCCCTTAAGACTGATAGTGCAGAAATGATAGCATCGCCTACTTACCTTTTGACTCCATATACTTTTACGTGTCATTTTCACTCCCTTTTAATGTGTTTGAAGAAGTATTTCTGCCATTTCACTGTAAGCATATGGAATATTTGTTTAACTGGCAATCCAGTATTAATATGTTGCATGATTACTTAAAATATCAGTTTCTTTCCTTAAATGATTTCTAACAATATCATTTTTCTGCTTGAGCTTTTAGTTTGTACTTAAACATTGATATGCAATATTCCAGCATATACCTGAATAAACTAAGTCAGACAATTTACCCTATCCTCATTATGAGTTTCTGTATCAAATTTCCTAAATTTGAATTATTCTGATTGAACAATTGAAAATTCTGAGAAATACCAGTGTTGGAAAATACGGAGTCTGATGCCCTCATGGATTCATAGATGAGGAAGGACACTTGGACCTGGCCATCAAGTCACTTCTTCAGCAGAGCTGGAAATGGGATGAAAGTCTTCAATCTCCTGAAAGGACTTTCACACACAGTTGCCTTATTGTATAGTTTCTTATGACAGAAGTAATTTCTAGCTTAAAACTTCTAACTCTGGATATTTTCCAATACTTGTGGATGTGTTTCAGGGTTAAAGGTACTAGGACAGTTGTTATTAATATATATATATATATGGGGCTGGATAGATGGCTTAATGATTAAGGCACTTGCCTGCAAAGCTTGATGACCTGGGTTTGATTCCCTAGTACCCACATAAAGTCAGATTTGCAAAGTGGTGTATGCATGTGGAGTTCCTTTGCAGCAGCTAGAGGCCCTGACTCTCTCTCTCTCTCTCTCTCTCTCTCTCTCTCTCTCTCTCTCTCTCTCTCTCTCTCTCTCTCTCTCTCTCTCTTTCCTGTTTCTCTCCACTTGCAAATAAATAAATCATTTTTAAAGTATATAAATATACAGGAGGATTCTATGAAAGTAGGGAGGTTTTAAAGTGTTTTTTGTTTAAACTACAGGGTTTATATTGCAAAAAAGAAACCTGTATGGTATAAGAAATCCTGCATACACTTTGGTTCACCTCAGTTTGACTCTCCTTTGTCAAGAAAATGAAGAGGTACTTTCTTTGGGCTTGTTTTCCCTGACAGGCAATTTCATTTGGATTTGATCCTCGCTACCTGGATATTTCAAGAGTCGCTGCTGCTTCTAGAGTTCCAGGCATGTGGTATTCTCTAGGTGAGGACACAATACCAGCTCAGATTACACATTTAGGCACAGTTGTACTTATTTACTTTTCCTTAGTATAAAAGCTAAGTTGTCCCTGTCTGGTTATTCCTTTAGAAGATATTTAAGTGCTCATCCTGAATGCAAAAGCCCTGTGTTCCATTTGGCTGATCTTAACTTCAAAGTCTCAGGAGATGATCATGTCTGGTCTCTGAGGTTCTCCTTGCAGTCAGGTTGTGTGAAACTAAGCCCATTCCTCTTTGGACACACATGGAGTCTCTCCACTCTTTTGTTCCCACTTGATTTAAAAAAAACTGCTCAGCAGATCACAAGAAAAAGTCCTTTCCTAGCTAAAGAGTTTTGCATTGACCAAGGCTAATTTGATCGTTTAATTTATCTTTTCAAAATCTGAAATCCAGTTTGTCCCTCTCATCAATGATACCCACCAATACGATGTGACAGTTCTCAAGATAAAATGTTTCTGAAGACAAACATATGATAAACACATAGCTGTTTAGAAATATCTTGTTGGAAAATAGATGGCAAAATACAACAGAACAGAGCATATGTGAACACAGTTGGAAACCACCCGTTCCAAAAGAAATCAGCCCAATTTTCTAACCCACTGGTGTGAAGTGTCTGGACTTGGATCAGATGCAAAGGAAGCCATCTGAGAAGCTGTGGTGCAGAGGAAGGGAATATTTTGATAACCTGGCCTTCTCAGGTACGCATTCATTTGACATGAGACTTACTGAAGCCTGCTGTAAAGAGGCCTCCTTTCTGGCTCCTACCTCAGTGTTCTTGGCCCACCGTGGAGGCTGATGAAGGACCCCAGGCATTAGCACCAGTAGACATTGGAGTTATTATCTTTGCATTGGGTTGAATTATTTCTCTCCCAAATCACCATATAAATGAAGTAAGGTTATATTTTTTTCAAATTCAACTATTGATTCATTTCTCCCTTCTGTCGACATGCATGATCCCAGTTTAGTAATCTGTGTTGGCAATTTAAAATACACTTTCTAAAGTCCCTACAACCTTGTGCCTCCCTCCACCACGCACACACAATTTTTTAAAAGGGGGTGTTCTGTTGGTCTTTCCACAACCTTTAGCCAAGAAAAGTAGAATGGAATTTCTCAGAAACTGTTAAGAGAGCCAAAAAGTGTGCTAGATGCATTAGGCTTGTGTCAAAACTGGTATACAAGGGAAATAAGGCATGGGGAAAAGTTTATGAATCAGATCTATCTTAAGAGAATGCCAAGTTTGGACTGGTGCCTTAAAGGACAATAAGAACAAGAACGATGTAGGAAGGATTATAAGTCTCTCATTCCCCAATTAGATCTCATTTTCCCAGACGGCAAAATAAAACCATGTCCCCACACAGCAGTAAATTTCATATTCCACTGATCAGTTAGGCTCTTTACTGCTGATTAGATTTCCTAATAAAGAATTCCAGTGGTAGCCCTGATGAAAAACCTTCAAAGTTGATGGATGGTGAGAATTTGAGCCTCTTTACTAGGACTATTTTAGTGTAGGACTTTAAGACTCTTGCCAAATTGAATTTAGAGAATTTCATCCTATCTAGCTCGTTCATTTTGACAGCCATTAAGCTATTAACCTGGATGTTCCATCTGTAAGGTGGAAATATGTAGAAGGTCACAGGCTGCAAAGATACGGGAAAGTCCTGCAGGTCTGGATGTGGCTTCTAGGTGTCCATAGCTGGCCATGTATCCTGAGCAATTGGCTCCAACCTCTCTGTCCCAGTTGCTTTCTCTTTAAACAGAAAGCTGATGAGAGATTACCTCTTGGTGATATAACTAGGCTTCTAGAAACAGGACAAACTAAGTCCTCAAGAGTCACTGCTCTTGTGCTCAAGAGTCACATTGAATAGGAATTTTCTCCTAAGAACATTGCAGCCAAAATATCGCAATAAAAATGATTCATGAGGGCTGGAGAGATTTCTCAGTGGTTAAGGCACTTGCCTCCAGTACCTAAGGTCCAGGTTCAATTCCCCAGTACCCACATAAGCCAGACCCACAAGGTGGGGGCCCTGGTTCTCTCTCTTCTCTCTCTCTCTCTCTCTCTCTCTCTCTCTCTCTCTCTCTCTCTGTGCTTGAAAAATGAATAAATACAATATTTTTTTAATGATGCATGAGAAATGAATGTTTTGGGTAGCACCTCTTAGCAGGCATTGTTCTTTGCCAGGAGGTCCCTAGGTTTATTTTTTTTTTCATTCCATAGTTGATATATCACATAAGCTGAGTACAAGACAGAAGGACCTGTAGACAGAGTTAAAGACCCATTTCCTTTCAGCTTAGACCCATTGCAGACTGCTCTTGAAAAGAATCATGGAACAAAGAGAGTCTTAGGACAGAGAAGATAAAATATCCCCATGCAGTAATATGAGATTTCTGATATGCTCCTTTCCTTGTATTCTTTGGGGGGAAAGGCTGCTTCTACATAGAATCATCTAAGACAATTTCTTTTTCCAGAAGCTTAATAAGTTTTATTTGCAATTGAGATCTCAAAGTGTTGGTTATTTGCTCATAGAAACAAAAATGACATAAATCCTATTTTTCCCTCACATGTACATTGAGGGTGATAAGCAGGGAATTTCTGAAGATTTTAACTGAGGGATACTTTGGAGTCACTAATGTATCTCCACTCTACACAGTGTCTGGCAGAGAAGGGCTCAGCAATACTCACTGATAAATGAATACTTGAAAATAATCCCGCTATTCACAACTGCGTTAGTTATTGATTGGATGATAAAAAGAATGGTGAAATTAATGGAATGCTTCAAAAATGCTATATAGTCCTTTACAATGATGAATGAGCAATAAAACGATGACAAAGTATATATAGAAAATTATAGTCACATTATGGAGGAAGTCAGCTTTTAAAATGCTATCTAGAGCCTATGATTCATTAGCAATATTTCCTATGATAAATGTACACGTTTTTAAACAATGACTTTTAACCAAATTCCTAGAGACAGTACATTGGACAATGGACATAGTCCAGATGGACCACTGGGGAAACTCCTCAGGAACTTGCAGAAAATTATCTACTATTATTTCCTCCAACAGAAGACCACAGATGGATGTGGAAAAGGTATAATTCCTGTGATTGTTTGATCCAGGTGTCCCCCACAAATGTATGTGTTCTGAATGTTTGATCCCCAGCTGATGGCAGTTTAGGTATTAGAAGGTTGCTGGAGCTGTGTTGTTGGGGGCAGGCTTATGGGGGTTATAAGCCAGCTTCCCCTTGCCAGTGTTTGACACACCTTCCTGCTGCTGTCTGCAGTGCTATGGCAGAGGTGATGTCCACCCCTCTGCTCATGCCATCGTTTTCTCTGCCAGGATGGAGTCTCCCCTCGAGTCCATAAGCCAAATAAACACATTCCTCCACAAGCCACTTGTTCAGGTTTTTTATCACAGCAACAAGAAAGCTGTCTTCAACACTTCCCTTTCTTGATAGAAAGGAATTCCATGTGGGCTTAGAAGGACTTGGATGAAAACTTGGGTAGAGGCAGTGGGTATCATAAAATACACCTTGGAAAGAAGGCCCGGGGCAGCAGATATTAAGTTTCTTTTTCTCTGTGGTTCAGTACCTATCTTTTATTTGCCTCCTTTCCTCCTGTTTCTTCATCAATGTAGCTAAAGTTAGCATGAGACAGACAGGCTGGCTTGAAGTGGAATGCCTGAAGGTAGACTGCACCAAGGATGCGGTTAAAAGATGAAGCTGATATCTTCCAAGTCCTCTCTTTAACCTGCCTGCTCTGCAGAGTGAGCTGAGACTCCAGGCACCAAAGGCAATGTCTGCAGAGCTATTTTCTGTCCCTGCTCAACTTCAAGAAAACCTTTCACTCTTCTCTTCTTTATGACCAGAACAAAGCTTACAGATGTCAATCCCAAGAAAGTCATCTTCCTCCACGGAGGGGGGGGAGGGTGAGGGGTGGGTCTTCCCACTATGCTCTTCTCTCTTGTCATACATCAAATTCCATCCTGACATCCTCTGTCAGTTATATAATCATGTGATTACAATAATTCGCCCATGAGGATATGACAATCAGCAGATGTTTGTGTCTTACAGGACATCTGGTATTTGACTCATGTGGCATTGTCCTTTGTAATATGCAGGTTTTATGACACCAACATTTGCCTCATCCAAATTCTCCAGTAGGGAATAAAACACAATGAAATAAATCAACTTAATTATTTTCATAAAATGGTGAGGTAGTCTTTGTTATTCTATTATTTTTAATAACCTAAAATTCATAGAGGTTAAATAAATTGCTTAATGTTGCATAACTTCATATCCATTCCCAAGATTAGAAATTCTTTCATTTTTACCACATTGAAATTTTCAGTATGAATATTCAGAAGCACTAATTTGGAAAGCAATGCAGACTCTTATATATATGCATGATGTTATAACCTAAGACCATTGAGTATAAAACAAGTATTTTTAAACTAGAAAAATATGAATTAGAAACCCAGCTAACCAGTTCATGGCTAAATAAAGATCCTCTCAATGTCCTGAAAAAAAATCTTCTCTTTTACTGTCCAATGAGAAACTATAGATGTTTAAATGAATGAATGCCTTTAAATACCTCTCACATAGCTGTATGATCCTTGTTTAATGTTTTAGATTTTTGAGAAGTTAAAAAAAAACAGAATTTTCCTTTGTTAATTCATAATTATTTTTTTAAAAAATCATTAAAAGATAAAATTGTCATTATAAAGGTCTCTTTTTATGTCCTTATTTAAAAATAGTATAAAATAGAGTGATTTTTGAAGTTCTTTTGGGAGCTTACAACATATAAGACTGCTATTTGGAAAATTAATCTGGTCTGTAATTGAGAATTTTCTTAAAATAAAGATAGCTTTATAAGTATTCACATGCAGTATAAAACCTGAGGTTGTATGAAGAAGGTTCTGGATGCAATAGGTGGACACAGAATTCCATCTTTCCCTCTCTGGAAGGCAGGGAATACAACAGAGCACCCTAAAGCCTTCCTTCCTTTCCAAATCTGCCTTCAAATGACACCAATTTATGTAATTTTCTGATATCTAGAACTTTCAAGCATACACAAAATTTTCCACCCTAGGAACATGTGTTTAAGTAGAAACCATAATTCCCAAAGACTTCATAAATTGAAAGATTCATTATATTCAACACATATTTTGAGGTTTTCTTTTTGCATAATTTTTGCCCATTAAAATTTTTTTAAAGGAGTTAGACAACTTCAAAGAATTAGAGTGTGGAGGGTACATTAACCCAGTGTACAACACAGTCAGTGGAGAACGGCTGGTGTGAACAAGATGGTGTAGGAACACAGTGCATTGATTTCTCCTGGGGGCCCTTGAAGAAGGGCTTAGAGAAAATGGCACTTGACACTTCTAGATATATATGAGATGGGAGGAAAGTGTCATTGCTCAGACACTGAGAATGGCTTGAGTGAAAGGAAACAGAAATGGAATGAGCTCCGAGTGATAGCATTCTCTGCTTGGACGTGTCAGACCAGAACGAATTGAAGCACACAGAAAATGAAAACCACCAGTTTAATCAAGTCAAGGTATGGTGGACACCTGGAGAACAAAACAGGGATGTATGAATTCCCAGAATAAAGGTTCCCAAGAGGCATATGGGTTTTTGGATATTGATTAGTTTTGCTTTGCTTCAGCGCAGGGGATCAAACTCAAGGTGGGATGCTAGGCAAGCGCTCTACCATCAATCTGCATCTGCAGGTCCTTTGTTATTTTGAGGCAGGGTTTCACTAAGTTGCCCTGGCTGGTCTTGACCTTGCTATGTGGCCCAGGCAGGCCTTACATTTGTAATCCTCCTGCCTTAGCCTCCCAAAGAGCTTGGATGTTTGAACATGGGAGCTACACTCCGTGGAGAAAGCACTTGACATGTGAACATGAGGACAAGATGTAACACGGATCACTGTTCTTGCGCCCTGTAAGGGATTGTGATTTGCCTTTCCCAGGGTCATTTGTTATCTTCATGGAAACAGAGAATCAGTACAGAAGAACCTGCCATGCCTTAGTCTGTGACTGAGATCCTACATGGCTGTGATCTTGCTCCTCCTGCTGCCTCTAGGCTAAGGAATTTTATAATCTCATTCTTGTGACTTATTAAGTTCTTTCTCAGAACACAGTGTTGAATGCACAAAACATTATCATGTGAGGCAGAATATTGGTTAGCCTGTCATAACTGTGTGCTAGTACCTGAAATCTATAAACATGTTACAGTTCATGACATGGTATTAATAAGCTTGTTGACCAGCTGACCTATGTGTAAAGGCATTATCTGAGTTTATCTAGAATAATCTGAAGAGGTCAAAGTGAACCAATATGAGGACTTAGTTGTCTTACAAGAGAGATGAATAGAATAGCCATAGGACAAAGAATGAAGTTATATCTAGAAGGTGGAAAAGATGAGGTAATAGGCAGATCTTCCAGTCACCAGAATGAAATGCAACTGTGATTGGCTAACCAGCCATTGGAAACTGACACAGAGGTGAAGCCTGGAAGAACACTGGACAGTTCAGGTGTATCTCAGAGGTATTTAACATGTCCATGATTGGCTCTTGGCCTTGGGTATATGAGTCTGCAAGCAACAGGGACTAGACTCAGGAGAGACAGGCTTCAGGGAGGGAATCCCATTTAAGGAGCAGTTTCAACAAAACCAGATGCTGAGTGAGGTGATATATAGAGAGAAATCTAAAGGTGTTACAGTAACACAGGCTCCTGAGTTAGTGGTGCAGTTCTCTAGTATCTCTGAGTCAGTGGTAGAAGTAAATTTGTGATTGCTAGTTCAAAGACTGGGATGGCATTATTTCTCAAATCTCAGAAACTGTCACCAATTTATTGTCAATTTCTCAAAGACACTCCTTTCAGCATATTGTTTAGAGCTTTTAGATACCATTTTATTCATTTATTACTTTAAATTTTAATTATTCCCAAAATAAAAATAATTCTGAATAGTTTAAAAGACTGATGGTTTAAACAGGCAATTTTTTTCCTTATTGAGACCCAAGCAACAAAAATGTATGACAGAGAGGTCAGAATCTATTGGTCCAAACCGGCAGTCAGAGTTCCTTTGATATTTTCCTAGGATGGAAAATTTCTCAGTCACAGGCCAACTGAATCTGTATTAATACAGGGACATATCTGTGTTATGGCGCTCTATGCATATATATGTATATATACATATATATGTGCATGTGTGTTGGTATATATGTATGTATGTATATATATGGTTTTATTAGACATACATATAATAGCATACACATAGATTATAAAATTGTTTTATTAGACTGGCTTATAAGAGACAGGCTGAGCAGTGTAACAATAGCTATCTGTAGAGCAAAGATTCTGAGCACCCAGTAGCTCCCAAGGTCAAAAGGCTAGATGCCGCAACAGTCCCAATCCAGTACTTAAGGCCTGGAGGATTCCTGGACAGTCATTGGTCTTTAGTCCATATTAGAAGGCTTATGAAGCTGGAATCTAATGTTGAATAGTAATAACAGTAAAGATCAAGTCTTTGCTGGGCATTGGAGATAGAATGTCCTTACCCAAAAGGTAAGGTAAGAGCCTTCAAGAAAAGCACAGAGTTCCCTATTACAGAATAATGTAATTGGCACATGCCCCAACTATAGCTGAAATTCACATCCTGAAAGTCAGACTGACAAATCAGCAAAGGCTTTTGATGGTTGATTAGAAACCATGACATAAAGACAAAAGATAGAATACAGAAGAGTGAAAGCAAATACAGTCATTCGGTTGTTCCTTAAAGAATATAAAAACTTTTAACAAATTGATGAATTCTTCCATGAAAAAGCATCTTCTATGTTGTGAACATATAATTAATATCTTCTGTGTTTCACTCACACACTATGGGATAAATCAGAATAGAGAAAGCTAAAGTTCAGGAAATCCTGGGGGGAGCTGTGTTGTAGAACACAGCTCTGGTTTTTCAAGATACCTTACCAGCGTGAGCAGGAACAGAGACCTGGGAAGTGAAGATGGCATAGATTTCAGACAAGACTGCAGAATAGCCCCTGCACCTACCTGCTCCCTTCCCCCAGCATGCAGTGCTCACTCTGTCTTGCTCTGCCTGCCCTGGTAGCTTCACTCCTCACCACCATAACAGTGTTCCTAAAGTAACCAGTATAAAAACAAAACAGATTAATTTTGCCTCCTGGTTTCCAAAGTTTTGGTCCATGGGGACCTTTGGTCCTGAGAGGGTGCAGTCCATCATGGTGAAAACTGGTTCCTTCCCCAGTCATCAGGGATCAAGGAGAGAAGAAGAGACTGGGCCAAGGTCCTTAATATTCTCTTTCCAAAGACCTAGCTTCTTCCCATTAAGCCCTACCTTCAAAAGGTTCCCTCACCTTCTAATAATGCTATAAGCTAGAGACTAAGCCTTTAATACATTGACCTTTGATGGACATTTCAGATTTGTGTGGGAGTTTGGCACTTGGAAAGTGGGAAGGCAGACATGAGTCATGTGTTCTGAT
This sequence comes from Zapus hudsonius, assembly GCA_004024765.1. Taxonomy (NCBI): domain Eukaryota; kingdom Metazoa; phylum Chordata; class Mammalia; order Rodentia; family Dipodidae; genus Zapus; species Zapus hudsonius. The sequence goes on from PVHP010006574.1 coordinate 47,819, forward strand.
ATGCAGCAGTCAGCCCAAAACTGGATCATTGAAAGAGATCTGATTAGGTCATTGGCCCTGTGACGAGGACAAGATATGTTGCTAGCTATCTCCTTCAGGAAAATGGCAAAAAAGAAATAGAAACAAGCCATCTCACTTCACCCAGGCTTTATACATTGGATGGGACAGCACATATCAGGAGACATTTAGGGAATAACGGAGACCCAAAAGGAAAGGACACAGAGGTCTAGAGTAGACAGAGCAACCCACATATGGTGGTAAACAGAGCGAGCTGAGAGAGAAGGGGAACAACAAGACGGTGTATCCAGGAGCCTTGAAGAGACTCAAGAACAGATCAAGTCTGACGAAGAGACAAGAACACCGCCTCTGGCTCTTGTACAAAATTAAATAAATAACAAAATCAAGTTTGTAGAAATTAAGACCAAACACATTCTCATAAAGTTAGGTAAAATAAATACTCCAGAATAAAGAAGAAAACATAAGGAAAAATTAGAATATAAAATCTCAGTCCAAAATTACTAGCATTCATCTTAAAGGAAATAAAGAAAAGGAGAGCAAAGGGGACAATAATCACAGCCGTCATGGGGAAAAAAGATCTGCATCTTTGAATAAGATGGGCTCACCAGTGACTGGAAGAGATGAAAATTAATTCAACCTAAGATACAGAACGTGAGATTAACTTTTCAGGACAGAGTGTCAATGTCATTAGTTTTCAGACTTTAATAAGATCAAAAGCTAGAAGAAGCAGAGCCAAGGTGGAAGGAAGGGTCCAAATGCAGAGTTCCTGGCTTTAAAAGTCAACCACACAGCTATATTCTATATACCAGGGGTCAGAAATGAATGTTACACATTATACGATGCTCATAGGACAGGTAACAGATAAGCTTAAATTTTAAAGCTGATGAGTGAGAGGTTACAGGAAGGGAAGGAAGGGATGCAGCTCAAGCAAAATGAATTTCATTCGCTTTCTGTGTAATGTTGACCACCAGGATATGAGACCAAGCATACCACTGAATGAGGACCTCCTTAATCCCTGCACTCAAGAGGCTGAGACAGGAGGTGTGTTGTAAATTTCAAGTCAACCTAAACTATGTAGTAAGCTCCAAGACAGCTAGGGCTACAGGGAGACATTCTTAAATCAACATCCAACAAGGAAAAGTAACAGTGAAAATGACTCCTTTGTGGCAGGTTTTAGGGGATAAAAAAGAAAAGAGACTTTCACATTTCAACTTAGAACCTTGTCCACCATTGAAGCAGCTGACGGGCTCTGGGAGCATCTTGTTTTAGAGTATGTAGTAAATACATGCATATGAACAAGTGTTTCAGAAATGATCAAGATGATCTGGGATTCCAAATTCCAGTTATAGTTGCATTGTGATAACACAGAGAGCCAAACAGAATTTTTCTGTGGAAGACCAATTAATAAATCTGTTGGGATTTTTAGGTCACGATATCTTTGTTAAAACTACTCAACTCTGTGGCAGGGCGAAAGCAATTATACAGAATACATCACGGGTGGGCACAGCTATGTTCAGAGGAATTTTATTAATAAATATTGAAAGGTAAATTTCAGATAATTTTCACACATGGAGAAAAAAGACTTTTTTTCATCTGTAGTATGGGTGGTGGTGGTGGCTGTGTGTTGGTGCACACCCACGTGCACATGCTTATCTGTGTGTGGATGCCAAAGGTGAATGTTGGTGCCCTTCATCTGTTGTTCATCTGGGCATTTCCCTGAGACAGAGTCTCCTGAACACTAAGATGCTGCTTTTGAAAGCCTCACTGTTTCCCGGATCTCTGCTCCCACAGGACTGGGATATATCTGTGCTCAGCTGGTTATGCAGGTCCTGGGCAATTGAACTCAGGTGGTCTCAGGCCCTCACCCTCGTGGGAGTACTCTTAACCACTGAGCCAATTGTTTGCTTTAATAATTGAAAAATGAAATACCCACTCTTTTTTCACAGGCCTTGTAAAAACAAACAGTGTGCTGAATCTGACAATATGCTACATACAGTGTGAGCTCATGAATGATGAGAGGTAATTTTCCATCTTCCCAAAGGGTTTTTCTGCGTCCCCCCTTCTTTAACTGGGCCCCTTTCAATGAGGAAAACATTCCCCATAGTTATGATGGTGCTGTCAGACCACTCCTCTCTTTAACAGTAATGGAGGGGCAACAAAAGCCTGACCAGTCAATAACCCTCAAACCACATGTTGATTTAAACATATGAACCAAGTCAAAGCAGGCACCCAGGCAGACAACCAGAGAGAGGGAATACCCTGCTCTGAGACAGCTGAACTAGCAGGACACTTAGTCCTTGAGACACCAGCCAAGGCAAGTGAAATTGTAGAGCATGACCTTCCCCAGAAGGAGAAACTGAAGGTTAGTTTTGTTTGCCCACTTGCTCATCATACCCAACCATGTGTAGGTTTTTTTTTTGAGTATGTTATTCTCCATGTGTGGATGGGTGAGTGGACATCACTTAACCAGCTGAAGAAAGACCTCAAATAAAAAGAAGAAACGTAGGAGACTGAGATCCCCTAAGGAAGAAAGAATTTTCGGCTATAGTGCCTTCAGACTCAAGATGCTAGGTCAAGTCCCCTGGGTCTGCAGCCTGTCAACCTGTCAGCCTGCTCTGCAGAATTCAATCTCTCCGTTTCTCTTGATAGATGATAGGTAGATAGATAGATAGATAGATAGATAGATAGATAGATAGATAGATAGATAGATAGATAATAGATAGATAGATGATAGATAGGTAGGTAGATAGATAGATAGATAGATAGATAGATAGATAGATAGATAGATAGATAGATAATAGATAATAGACAGATGGATAGATAGATAATAGAGATAGAAGTAGGGAGATGAATATAGATGATAGAGGTAATGGGTAGATAACAGATGCTAGAGTGATAATAGGTAAATAACGACAGATAAGTGATAGACAGGTAGATGGTAGATAATAGATGAACACAACTAGTTAGGTAATAGACAGACATATAGATGTCAGAGAGATAAACCTATCACTTCTGTTTCTTAGCTCAGAATTAAGAGTAAGAGGAATGAAATAGTCTTGATTATAATTTTGAATTAGTGCACTTTACAGCTAAAGCTTTCAGCCCTAACTAGTCCATTTAGATAGACCATAGATTTGCTTTTTAAGAAGAAACAATATTAGTTTGATTTCTGTTACATACAATTTAGAGGAACTTCATATATATATATAGTAATTAAATCCCCCACATACTAGTAGTTTTTTTTTTTTTTTTTAATAAGTAGTCTTAAAACCAGTGAAGGTGTGTCAATAAGAAAACCGCTTACAGAGGCGGGCAACGACCATACTTATACACATGTACCTATATAAACATGACTTTTATATTTGAATGTGCCAAAAATTCCAACCAAGTAGGACAGGAAGCCCTCGGCTTTTGTGCACCAGAATTGTTTCAAGTCATTGCTTTTCATAAGAAAGGTTTTATTTCCCCAGTTGATCAGAGAGCACACTTGGAGAAAAATCTGTTGATATTTCCCTTGCTGAGTTTTAAATAGCCTGAGTATGTGTGATATATCTTTTGTAGTGAGTACTTTAGAGGAAAAAGCATTGCTTTTAAATCTCATGCCTGCCCCAAATGTAATGTGAAATAAATTCCACTGTGAATGAGCTCCTGCCACGTCTAAAAACTGAATTGTAATATGCAAGTTTTCTCTGAGACAGGCCATTTTTTGTGGTCTTAAAAGCAGCAAAGCTAAGAGGATTGATAAATTTTAAATCTCTTTAGCAGATTTCATGTAAAGCAGGAGGCTTATATCTATGTGTAATTTTAGTGTCAAAATACGTGAGTCATTCAGTCCAAGGTTTCTCAGGAACTCAATTCAGTTCAATTACCAGGATGCATTTAAGTCTGCATCTAAAGTTAGCAAATACTGAAAATAATGACACCAACATACTTGGCTTTGAACTCCAAGAATTTGTAAATAATTTCTGAGATGAAACCGGCTTCGGAGGGTGGTCATTGGGTCTCACCATCTTTTTGTCAGCAAAACTCCAAAACTACCAGAGTTGTAATTAAAAGCTCCAAATCAGCTGAATCCATTTGGTACCAGAATGATTTAGAAAGTAAAGAGCCAGTTTCTCTGGAATCCTTCTTATCCTTCCTTGTGTAAGGGTCTCTTCTCTGCAGAGCCTTTCTAATAAGAATGAAAACAAAACAATCTAATCTATTATTTGTGGAGTAACTCACACCAGGCACATCCCTCCCAAAGTAATCTCATGAACACAGACTGATTATCTCCAAATTAAAGATCCAGAGTTTTCAGATGAATGAGGTCAAGGAAGAAACTGAACTAGGGTTTCAGAGCTCTGAAACACAGGATCCCAATTCAAACCCAGAGATATCTGCTCATCTGTCTCTAAAGTCTCCATGATTCCATGCTTGATCCAAGTCTGTCTGTGGGGCTTGGTGCTGAGGCTGGGACGTGATGCATTGCATAGACACCATCCTCGAGGCTCTAGCTTGATCTCTTACACCTCAGGTCACCCCACAAAATGCAAAAGCTTATTCTGTAATGTGAGAAATGGTCTTTCTAGAGGCTCTTCACTTGCAATCAGCTAAAGAAAGCATCGGACCACAGAGGCCACCTGCTCGCTTTTAACTGGGTGTCCTGGCTGGGCAGATAGGTATCCAGTGGATTCAAGGGACCTCAAGTTAATGGATGTGACTTGCAAATGCTGGCCCTGAGAAACAGGCTCATAGCATGAAATAGCTGCTGCGAATGCCCAGTGTGAACTTAAATATGCAAAATCAAAGACTGATTGCACAAAAATGCCATTTGCAAATGTAGATGTGAAGCAGATGGAGGCCAAATAGCCAGGAATTGTCAAAAGAGAGCATCCGGGTACTCGGGTTCATCTCTTCAGCCTCAAGAACTGTAGAGCTTTCTTCTGTGAATTTACATGTGTGTTTTGAAGAAAGTAGTAGAAGAAACCCTTGCTTAAAATTCTCTATGAAGAGCAGGTTGCCACAGGAATATTTTTCTCAACCACATAAACTGGGTTGAAATTTCAAAATTATTTCTCCATTCCTACTCTTAGACATGAGGTCATTTTTGCCGTTACAATGTCATTTTTTCTTTAAAATTTTCCATTAAAATAATTGACTTCTAAAAAACATTTACTTGAATCTTTAGAGTTCATAGATGTCTCAATTTTTCTTTCCAAATGCTTCCCATGTTACTGAGCTGACTGGACAGTAACTGACCATTCTCCTCAGTAATCTGCTTCCCCTAGTTAGGTCCAACCTTCCAGAGGCTCTCAAAATGGGAACCAAGTTTTCTTGTGTGAGTCTGTAGGGTGTATTCCATATTCGACCTGAGAAAGTAGGGCTTTGTGCTTACTTGAATATATTTTAGTATTTTTAATAAATACTACATGGCTTATTATAGGAGTGTACACTTTTATTTTCAAAAGATAGAGATTAGATTTATGTAGGTTTTTATTTTCACTTTACTTTCTTCTATGACTAGATCTCAGAATGATCTCACTACTGTCTCTAAGACTTTTCACACTTTGAAAAGAATCAGGCAGGACTAGAGATATGGCTCAGTGGTTCAAGTCTTGCAAAGCCTGATTGTTCAATTCCCCAGTACTTACACACCCACACCAAACCAGAAGCATGAAATGGCACATGCATCTGGAGCTCATGTGCAGCAACAAGAGGCCCTGGCACTCCTATACATTCTCTCTCTCTCTCTCTCTCTCTCTCTCTCTTTCTCTCTCTCTCTCTCTCTTTCTCTCTCTCTCTCTCTCTCTCTCTCTCCAAAGAAATAAAATAAAAAGAGGCAGACCATGCATTCAAAGACTGTTGGGGATTGAACTGTGTCCTCTCACCCACCCTAGATAAATGAGCAAGCCTGAGTCCCACCTGTGTTCTTGGTAGCTTAATTTGAAAAAAGTGTCTTTTCCAAGCAAGCCAAGATGAGAGCCTACAGAAATAGATTGGCTGCTTCAGTAGAATTGGTATCGTTAGGAGAATAAGGAAAAGTAGAAACATGTAAGCACATGGGAAGTGACCACATGAATAAGGAAACAGAAGCTGGAGCCATTCATCCACAAGGCAGGGAGTCAGGGGAGCCTTCAGAGGGAGACAGGCTCTGACCAGCCCCATACAGACTTTGTGGAACACGGTCTTAGCACCCTGCCTCAGACTTCGTTCATTTTAGAGTAATATTGGCAACTACATTCAGAATTCCATCATTAACTTATCACTCCATCAAATATAGCATTTTAATTCTCAATGTACTTCTCACATACATATACATATGGGCACATACAGACACAGATATTTGGACTTGGGTCAGACTATTAGATATGTAGGAACATATATATATTCTTATTGAATAAAATTAATTTTCTCCAAATGAATATTTATTCAAAATGTAAATATTAGTCACAGAATGCTTGTCACCAAGATAGAAAAGTGAGCAGGACATCTTACAACTATAAACCATGACAAGTATATCACAGGATCATAGTGAAGATAAGAAAAATGTTATAATTAGGTGGTATTCTTTTTTTTTGTACTTTTATTGAGACAGGGTCTCATATAACCCATGCTGGCCTAGAAGTAGCTATGTGCTAAAGATGGCCTTGAACTTCTGATCCTTATGCCTCTACTTTCTGAATGCAAGGATTAGAGTTTTGTGTCACGACACCTGGTTCATGTGGTGCTGGGGATGGAACCCTAAGCTTTATCTATGCTTGGTGAGCAGTCTACCAACTGAGCTATGTTCTCTGCTCTCACCTTAATTTTAAGTCAAAAAAAATTACTTGAGGGCTGGAGAGATGGCTCAGCAGTTAAGGCACTTGCCTCCAGTGCCTAAGGTCCCGGATTCAATTCCCCAGGACCCACATAAACCCACATAAGCCAGACCCACAAGGTGGTGGTCCTGGAGCATTCTCTCTCTCTCTCTCTCTCTCTCTCTCTCTCTCTCTCTCTCTCTCTCTCTCTTCTCTCCTCTCTCTCTGTATCTCTCTGCTTAAAAATGAATAAATAAAATATTTCAAAAAAATTACTTGATAATACATATAAGCGATAAAATTTTTGAGTAATTTTATTAATTGAAAGTCATACCTACATAATCAGTATGTTAGAAATGTCATAGAATTAATGCCTTTACTGATCAACTAGAAATGACTAGTATCTGCCAGTGATTTTGACTGTTGTGAATGCTAGAACACACCATAGAACTTTTGTCAAAAGTACTCCTTTCACATGTATTTCCTGCTGCCTTTTGATGGAAGACTCCTCATAAATTACGATTATCTTAAAATGAATTATATTGAATTTATTTCCTATTTCTTACTTTTTACTTACTGATCGTCATGGAAGAGCATTTTTCATTAAAACAGGTTTTCTATTCCTGCATATATAGTGTTTCTTATTTTATCATCAATTACATGCACTTATTGAAATTAAAATGAAAATTCAGTTGCTCAATCAGAATAGCCACATTGCTAGTGTTTTTCATGTGACAAGTTGTTACTATCTCTACTGTAGATAACAAAGATTACAATCATTGTTAGAAAATTTTGTGGGATAGGGCTAGCATATAGTATTAAATATTAGAAGAACAGATTCTTCAATAAACATACTATTGTGAGCCCACTTCTGTATTCTAAGACTACAATAAGATCTGGGGGCAGATAGCTCAGGGGTAGCATGCCAGCCTCCCTGCGTTGAATCTCTAATACTAAGCCTTGAGCCAGGGTAACTAGCACATGCCTTTAATCTCAGCACTCAGAGGCAGAGGTAGGAGGATCACCATGAGTTCAAGGCCACCCTGAGATCTAATACTTGGCCTTCTACCTTGGAGATGAAATGGCTAAAACAGAAAGGATCTAGCTTTGTTCATAAAGGATTAACTATGCAGATGCCCTATACCAAATTACATTTCTTCAGTTCTAATTTGCTAAATTCTCTATCAAGTCTGTGTAGATTTTAGTAGCCATACTGTTAAGTACTTGTTCCACTTGCCTTGTGAAAATTTTCATGCTTTTTGATGACATGCCAGGCTTTGTTCTGCACTGCAAGGATGCTTGCTTACCATACACAGTGCTCATGTCAACAGGGATTTAAGCTAGCTTCTGCAAACATCCAGATACCACCCAAATTGCATGCTACATAGAATAGTAAGATTAACATTACACGTAGCCTCTTCATTCATATCATAGATAAATCTTAAGGTGGTATATAAATAAAAGAATGTAAGCAGTTTGTATGGTACCATTATACATTTAATTATGGTTAGAAATCGTAGGGTTTCCCATCATTGTATATTAGTTCAACGTATGCATTAATTTTCATATAAAATTTTAATTTACTCTTGGAAAAAGAAAAATGTATAAACAGAATTCATTATAGCTAACATTAACAAAAGTGTGAAAACAGAAATCTGAGCCCTAATTTAAGTTTTCCCTTCCTGCCTCACATAATTTCTAGTCCTTTCCATTTCAATATGACAATTAAATAAGAAAAATGACCAGAGCATGCTACTGGTCTTTAATAATTCTTAAGCATGATGTCACATGTACTGTTCCCTAAATAGTATACCACATGCATTTTCCTATAAGTGCACAAGCTCCTCCAAGAAGGTGTTGCCCACAGGGCTTTTGATGACCAAAGGGTACTGTGGTTTCAAAGATACAGTGGTGCCCCAGTCAACAACAAGAAGAAAGGTAGATATTCTTTATTCTTTCTTTAGGAAACAGTGTCTCAAAGTTACACACTCCTAGGAAAGATTTTGACTTTAATAATGCAATGATTATAGCCATAATGCCTTTCAAAACCCAAAACAGCCAACATCCCAAGGTATCTGGCCAGAGAGTCCTGTTCTATCTGGCAGGGAGTCACATCTCTTTTCCCAAGCATCAAAACAAAGACTTTCACTTAACACTCCTTAGCAAACGGGTTTTTTTCTTGCAAACATGGGCAAGCATACAATGTTCAAATCATGAAAAACTTTAGTACTATGTTCATTCAAAAGGGTGAGATAGAGAATAGCCTAAAAGTTCCAAGAGTGTTCATTCAGCTCTTGCATATGGAAGACTACCATGAAGCTGTTGGACCAACCAAGAGGAACTCATTGATGACGATGGTCTTGAAGACAAGAGGCACAAAGGTGACCGTCTGCTCTCCATTCCTTTTTTGTAAATTTAGTTTCCATTTTCTTCCTCACCTCTTCTGATATCCTTGACTGCTTTAGTTATTTTTTCTCCTCTGGAAGATTCAGAAATAAAGAAATCATGACCAAATGAGCAAAAGAAAGTATGTGTGGGTGAGAGAGACAAAGCCAGGCATAGTACACAGCAGGATAAAATTTTATGTGGTTAATTATTCATTATAAATATGCAGATTAATATGTTACGCTTCTGGTTCCATTTTGGTTTTGACTTTTTTAGCAGATTAAATCTAACTAAAGTCTAAGAGGGAATTGCTTCAAATTTGAGAATAATTATGTAACTAATGGCATATGTCATGCCAGCCATCAAGTATAGACAGGTATATAATAATTGTTCAATTACAGATCACAGATGGCAGAAAGGCCCCAACTAGCTGGATTCGTCTTGATGAAGGAAATGGGAGCAAACTGGTCTTGAGAGATAGATTATTAAAGCACATTGGGAGAAGAGGGGAGGGAGAAAAGTCCTCTAAGGCTAGAAAGAAACTGAGTCAAAATGAATCATGTCAGCTCACATGCAATTCATACTATATGGGAGTTCAGGATCTTGTGTGAGCTCTGGAGTGTTAGGAAACGTTCAATTTACAAATACCAGACACAGACTTCTTTTATGAACTCGCAATTGAGCTAGACTGCAAGTGAAACTTTCCAGGCTGAGAGCAGATCAGACATTATGCTTTTGCCCCTGTTGGTACTAAAGCTTCAATGAGACAAAAGCCTTGAAATACAATAAGGAACAGATCAAAACCCTCAAGGACAATGTTACAGGGAGCTGTTTCGAAGTTAGCAAGGGCAGGAGTTCCCCAGCCTGCCGTCCTGTGGTCCTGTGGTGAGGCTGGAAGGAGGTGGGAGCCTGTCTACATGGGAGATCCTGATGGGCTCTCCATCCAGTCAGAGAGGTTCTTCTGAAATGTGTAGCTGAAGTGAGATGCAAGTGTTAATGTTAATGAATGTTAAAGAATCAGCTCCTATATCCCTTGATCCTTATCTAAAAATGGGAAGCAAATAAAAGCTAATATTACCCCAGTGTCAGACCCTTCAAGGCCTTCTCTAAACAAATTGAAAGGAATGTTGAAAGTTGATGCTTCTACCCTGATATTGAGATTCCAAAATAAACCTCCATGTGTCCTGCTATTAAAGGGATTTGCCTCTGACAGCCAACTCCCTGTTCACATTCTGTGAAGGGAATATCCTGTCAGCAAAGTGTGCCGCCCTTAACATACTTCCATACCTTATTTTCACTCAGGGAGGAACCTGTCAGCAGAGAGAGAGAGAGAGAGAGAGAGAGAGAGAGAGAGGGGGGGGGGGGAGAGAGAAGTGAATGGAGTTCACAAACCATTCCTACCCTTCTACCTTAACATGGATTAATCAACAGTTGTGCAGAATGCTAGCATCTCAGCAACACTTCTGTTATTTATACTCATAAGCAGGAAACCTGAAAACAGCATTCCCCAGACTAATCACATGGGAGGCACTTTCGAACTTTCCAGAAGGCTTGCACAAAGAGACCATTTTTCACCTCTACATTAGAAGGGAGGCCCAGGACACCACAGGCAGCAAAGAGGAGCTTCTGCCTCCTCTGTGTGTCCCACCTGGCTCTGGTTCCTGCCCTTGCTGGTTTCCTGAACACCAGAAACGAGGCTTCTTTCCAGACTCCCAAATAGCACCAGCATGGCTGGAAGTTTTGGAAGCTACTGGTTCTCAGTCCTCAATTACTTCCTGCAAAGAAATGCCCAGAGTGGTTTCTCTTTTCCTCAATGAAATTTGTCTCATTCAGCAAGTGTAGTAAGAAAGTCAACAAATAGCAAAAGTTTAAGACTCTTCTTGATGAGTGTCTAGCACTGGAGAAAAGAGCTAATTTGCCAGGGAATAACTGCAGGGGAGACTCGAGGCCTGGGGGATGGATGGCACAGTGGGCAAACCTGCTGGCTGTCCATGTGAGGATCGGAGTTTCGATCCCCAGAACTCCCACAATACAGATGCAACAACACAAGTGACTGTAATCCCAGCACACCTGTGGTGAGATGGGAGGCAGGCACAGGAGAGCACTAAGAAGCTTGCAGCCCAGCTAGCCTGGCAAAGGCAGACATGAACAAGGTGACACCCTGTCTCAAAGTAGGTGGAAGGTGAGGGCTGACACCCGAGGCTGTCCTCTGACCTCCACAATTGTATGGTAGCATATGTGCACCTGCACTCAAACATACACACACACACTCACATATAATCTTAATTCAAATTTTTAAAGGCAGGACAAGCAAGATACTTGAGATATGGAAAACTACAGAGAACAAAGACCTCATTAAATAACTATACATACAGTCATACGAAATAAATGACTTAATAGAAGGGATAATAAATTTGAAGAACTCCAAAACAAAAAGTTAAAACAATGTGATTAAAAAGCATAAAAGAAATTATTCATATATATATGTATATATATATATAAAACACTAGTATTTTGAATGAAAGTGAAAACTTAAAATCAGTAGCATAAATAGGGAGAGAGCTCAGTTAATAAAAACTCTTGCCAAATGAGAAGAGGCCCTGAGTTCAGATTCCCCTGAAATCATGTAAAGGCTGAGCATGGTGGTGCCTCCCTGCAATCCCAGTGCTCGGAGGTGGAAGAAGAAAGAGACCCTTAGATTTGCTGGCTAGAGAGTCCAGCTGAATCAGTGAGCTCTGGGTCGGTGAGAGACCTTATCTTAAAAAGTAAGACAGAATGATTGAGGAAGACGCTCATGTCAAACCTCTGACCTCCATATACATGTGAACCATATGCACACATGTACACACAGGACCCCACACACTGGTGCACACAAGCATGCAAACACACATAGACATATACACACTATCAGACACACCTTTTTATATTGACTTTACCCAGTTGTTGGCAAGGTAGACATAAAGATCTATATAACATGATACACATGAAAAACAATGTTGATGTACACAAGAGTTTTTTTTT
>PVHP010006575.1:0-52734 GCA_004024765.1 Zapus hudsonius
GATGGATGATAGATAAATAGATTACTAAATAGCAAATGGAGAGTGGGATAAGTTTAGAACAGATTAATCATGAGCCCTGCTTAAACATTTGCACCTGTCATTATTTCCGGCTTGAAGCACCGGGCATCCTCTAGCCAACACCAAGAGCTCACCGAAACACCGGAGGAACCTTGTTATAACCGCCCGTACTGCCCGAGAATGAATCCAGGTCTAGGACTCTTCCCACTTGAGCAAGACATTTCCACGACTTCCTGGGCCTGGCTTTGTTATCTGTAGAACAGGTTTATCACTTTTCATTGAATTTCACGTAGGCCCCAGCAAACTGCAGCCCAAAGGCCTGCTTTTACACACAGCCCACGAGCAAAGAATAAATTTTTTCACATTTTTAAACTGTCAAAAAAATCAAAAGAAGAATAATATTTCATGGCACGTGAAAATTATGAAATGCAAATTCCACAAATAAAATTTTATGGGAATGGAGCCAGGCTCGTTTAAGCCGATGGCTGCTGTTGAGGCTCGTGGCAGAATTAAGTAGCTATAACGGAGCCTGGGCAGCTGGGTTTCTACCATGTTCCACTCATCCAGTGTGAGGTGCATGAAGTGTGTGTGTGTGTGTGTGTGTGTGTGTGTGTGTGTGTGTGTGCACCTGTGTGTTCATGCATGCCACCACACCCATGTGGAAATCAGAAGACAGTTTACAGGTTGTTTCTTGCCTTCCACCTAGCTGATTCTTGAGCTTCCAGGAAATTCTTCTGCCTCAACCTCCCTTCTTGCCCTTTGGTGTGCTGGGATTACAGAAGCCTGCCACAGCTTCCAGCTTTTATGGGGAATCTGGGAATCCGAACCCAGCCACTCATGCCTGCATAACAAGTGTTCTTACCGCTGAGCCATTCATCCCCCCAGCCTGAGATACCACTAAGAAAAACTAAGGAGACCACGATGCTTCCATATTGCATTGAGTGTTTTATTTGTAATTTATTGCAAGTTAATTTGAGCCAAGCATGGTGGCTCATGCCTATAATCCAAGCCCTTGGAACACTGAGGCAGGAGTTTGAGGCCAGCTTGGGCTACAGAGTGAGTTCCAGGTCAACCTGGGCTAGAGTTAGACTATGCCTCCCAAAAAGAAAAGTTATTTTAGGCTACTTACAAATAACCCTTAGTGGGCTGGAGAGATGGTTAGGTGAGCTTCCTGCACAAGGATGGAGGTCTGAGAAGGCCTGAAACTGCCTGAGTTCAAATCTCCAGATCCCACATAAAACAGCTGGGTGTAGCCATGCATGTCTGTAACTCTAGTCCCTCAGGGGACCAAAGACCCAACATTCTTTGACAGAGCAGCCATCACAAGCTCCAGAATCAGTGAAGAGACTTTGACTCAAAACAAAACCAGGAGGGAGAGCGATGGAGCAAGTCACCCAACGCTCCGTTCCGGCCATGACAGATGTGTGCTCTCTATGGGTGCCACAGGTCATATACATGTACATACACCACACACACAGAGAAATGATTTTTTCAAATAACCCTTTGGGTGAGGAAGGAGACCAATGGGAAGGGGAAGGATGAACAAGAAAGGATAATGTGGAAGAAAGATACGTTTCTCTGATCTGCAGAATCTAACTGTAAAGCATATGTACATCTATGCATACATGTGTGTGCAAGACAATGGAGTAGAAGTGACAGTGGGGAGAGTCAAGGGACCATCGGGCAGGAGAAGGAGAGGTGGTTCTGGGGTGACGATGAGTTAAATAAACGGCATGTATGTGGGAAGACGTCACAATGAACCCACTGTTTTGTACACTAATTTAAAAGTAAAGTTTAAAGAACCAATTTGTATCTCAAATCTTACTTGTAAACACATAAAAAAGAAACCATACAAAGCAAGTGAAGCCAGTTCTCACATGTCTTCCCATGTGGAGATCGGCGCTTCTGGTTCCCTTGAGACTCTGAGCCACTGTGTCCTTGTGTTCCTACGACCCTCCTCAGGCCTCAGTGTGATGACACAGCTTTTCCTGAAGGATGGGTTCACCGTGGTCTCCAGATCTCCTCCCCACAGCCAACACCTGTCCCTGAAGTGCAGATTCCAAGGTACAGGCTGTGACAAGTGTGTCAGGACCACTGCCACTGGTGGTCAATTTGAGAGATGTCAATTTCAAAGACATGAAAAGCTGGAGGGACCATGTCAGAAAGAATATCGGAAAGATTGTGAGAGCCGTGGTGGGGAGACGATCGAGAGGCATGGCACCCCTCAGTAACAACACACTTGGGCCAGGAGAACCGGGATGAATACTAGGCTATCCATGGTCCCCTGCCACAAGGACTGATCCAGACGGCCCATGGAGGAGGCTATCCAGCTGATTGGAGATGGGGGGGCATTGGGGAATTGGGGATAACAACTCATTGTTGGCCCACTAAATAATGTAACTCATTATAGACAATAAAAAAATTTTTTAAAAAAAGAATAGACGTTTTCAAAACTGGGACACTTGTCACTAAGCTGTGACACAAGAGTGAACGAAACAGATAGAAAGGTCCTGCCCTCAAGGAGCTACACAGACAAATACATGGACGTTATCAGTGTGACTCTGCACACTTTAATAACAGGACTGGAGGGAGGGAGGGAGGGAGGGAGGGGAAAGCATACAAATAAGAGAGGGGAAAGAAAGGTGAAGATAAAGAGGAGAGGAGAAAGAGAGGTGAGGAGACAGAAGGAGAGGGGGGCCAAGGAACTTGCAGGGGGGCTGAGAAGTTTGGGGTCTGCCTGGCAGTGGCCACTAGAGGCACAGGGCAACGGAAGAACCGCTGATCTGTCTGTTGGCTGAGGTCAAGTGTAGAGGTTGGAGAAGGGTGTGGGCTGTGGTATGCTATACCCAGGAAGACATTGGCGGGTATAGCCTCTCTGTAGATCTCTGACAGTGGGAGTTTCCCCTTGGAGCCCAGATTCTTGTTCCCTTAACTGGAACTGGGATCCATGGCAAAATCTTATGTGGAACAAGGAGATTGGGAAGTTCAAGGTCAAGGCACCAGACGGCTCAGTGTCTGGCCAAGGGCTTCTAATTAATTTGGGAGGTTTCATCGTGGTGGTAAATCAACTCTAGGTCCCACTGCTGTGTAAGGAGGAGGAGCTTCCCTACAAGCTGGTGTCCCCCTACAAACTGGGGGGGGGAGCTGCTTCTAGAATGTTCCCATAGTCACTGGGTTCCATGAGATTTAGAAATTTTCTAAGAAGCCTGGTAGAACATGGGGAAGGGGCAGAGAGGCCTCACTTGCCTCCCTCCAGCCTGTTCACAAGGTCACAAATCCATCTATGAGGGTTCTGTCCTCATGACTTAATTACCTAACTACCCTGCCTCTCTATATTATCACATTGTCATTTAAGTTTCAACGTGAACATTGAGGGTGCAGTGGCTTGAATGGAAAATGTCCCCCATAGCCTCATGTGTGTGTGATTAAGCTCAAACTTGGTCCCCACCTGGTGGAGCCTGTGGGAGGTGGAGCCTGGCTGGAGAAGGTGTGCTGGGGACTGGCCTTGGGGTTTCATTAGTCCAGCTCCACTGAGTATTCATAGTTCGCTCTTTCGACTCCCTCTCTGTTGCTGTGGGGATGAGACATCCAGCTCTCTACTCCTGTTAAGCTTTGACCATCACAATGAAACCTCCCTAATTAAACCTTTTTCCTCCCACAAGCTGCTTCCGGTAAGGTGTTTTGTCCCAGCAATGAGAGGATAACTGCTACAGAGGGCTACATTCAGATGACAGCAGGCTGACAGCACCCACAGGTTGACTTTTCTCTATAGCGTGGGAAGATTGCCACACATCACTGTCAGGGGGACACCGGCTTGTAGGGGGGAAGCTCCTCCTCACACAGCAGTGGGACCTAAGAGATGCCTTCCCTCCAGCACCTTCTATTGGCCAAGTTTAGCATTGCATCCACAGGTGAAGAAACAGGGAGGGCAAGCAAAAATTGATTCCTAGCTGAAAGACAATGAAATGATGTGTTGAGGTCAGCTTTCTAGTTGCTGTGCAGAAAGAACCCAAACAAAAGCGGCTTGTGGAGGAATGGGTTTATTTGGCTTACGGACTCGAGGGGAGACTCCATCCTGGCAGGGAAAACGATGGCATGAGCAGAGGGGTGGACATCACCTCTGCCACAGCACTGCAAACAGAGGCAGGAAGGTGTGCCAAACACTGGCAAGGGGAAGCTGGCTTATAACCCCATAAGCCCGCCCCCAACAACACAACTCTAGCGAGGTTGTAATTCCCGAACTGCCATCAGCTGAGGATCTATCATTGAGAACACATTCATTTGTTTGTGGGGGACACCTGGATCAAACCATGACATGATGACACAGAGAAAACAGATCAGTTGCCAGCGCCCTCCCCTGCTCAGTCCTGCCTACCTTGCCAGGCCCATCTACTCACATTTCCCTTGGTCTGCCAGCTCCATGGACAGCGAATAGTTCCCCAGCAGAGCAAGGAGCTCCGTGCCTACCCCTTGCTCAGCTGTGCTACAGCGCACACAGCCTCCTCATCTAAAGACACAGCTCCTCAGCATGTGACACACATCACCTCATTCATCCTCAGGTGGTGACCCAGCTGAGGATGCACGAACACCCATTTCACAAGCAAGGAAACTCCCAGGGCTAAGGCAAACTTCACGAGTCACTCAGTGGGGACAGGGAAGCTGAAGGCAAGCACATTCCCCTCACTTCTGCAGAGATCAGCTCTGCCCTCCCATCTCCGGACTGGCATTCTGTGGCAAACCTCAGTGCCCACTCAGTCCTAACCAAGGTCACTGGCAGAGAGGATCATGCCTGGGTCATGCCTACTTAAAGTGCCCTCATTCCGGAACCTTTGGCTGTGAGTTCCAGTTTGGATATCATTAAAAATTTTTTTTAAATATATATTTATTGTCCATAATGAATTACATTATTTAGTGGGCAAACCATGCGTTGTTATCCCGAATTCCCCAATTCCCCCCCTCCCCATCCCTGATCAGTTGTATATTAAGACTTCTCCCGAGCGTTACATGCTAAATAAAAAAACAAAAAACTCAAAGCAAGCAAACATGTCTGCCACTTCTTGAAGTAACCTAGCCACACCCCTCACTTCTGTGAACTAATCCCCAGACATCTGCTTCCCATTTCCTGGGTTCTGGTGGGATGGAACACTTTCTCTTCTTAAACTAATAATCATTTCCATTTCTTCCAGAGTCCCTCTGGACCCCAGGATGGTTTCCCAGGGTCCTCATGGGGTCGCCTCGGCGTGGGTGAAGTGACTAGAGGTTTACCAGAGAGCACAAAGGAAAATGGGCAAGAACAAGGGGGCTGAGGAAGAAGGATGGAAGCCCCCTGAGTCTTGGCTAATTTCCCTCCTCCAGATGGCTTCCCTCTGGTCCCCACCGCACTACACCTCTTCTCTCACCCCTAAATGGCCTGGTACAGTACAGGTTGTGCATACACCACAGAGTCAGCAGAGAGGCCTGCCTAACACCCCGTGTCCACTGTCTGCCAAGACCTGCACTCTTAGGGATGCATGGGCCTCAGCAAGCTTCTTGGGATGAGCCACAGACCCAACACAGCCATCCAGAGCAGGAGTAAAGCAGAAAGCATCACTCATGATGTCCACCAAGACCCCACAAAGGATGGTGTGCACCCATCCCAGCCATCCAGGTCTCCTTGCAGAGGCTACACTGATGGGCAGAGGGGACAATGGCCCCTTTTAAATGAGCTCCATATGAGCCAGCACTCTGATCTACATCTTAGTCCTTAGGGGGAGGGTACAACCAGGAGGTGGCCAGCCAGGATGTGTGGGCCAGCACGGGCAGATGCTCCTCTGGTTTATGTCCTATTAGCCCCATAATGTGACACACTGGGTGTAATTGGTACATGAATCAAGAGACACGGTTTCTTTCTGTTCCAGGGGCCCTGCTGGAAACCTTGCTCTGTCCCTCAGCCTTAGCCAGCTCTTCTCCATCTGGTCAACCTGACACTTCTAAACCTGGCAGAGAAGAGACTTTTCTGCCACATTTCCACTGGAGAAGGGCACATTCTCTGATGTTTGTGACAGCGATTAAACCATCAGAAGGGCCATCCTCCTTTCACCCCTAGAGAATGAGTCTGTTTCCATAAATAAGGGGTTGGCAGATCCAAGCGGGTGGTAACACAGGGGACAGACTGGCAAATCAGCTGAGGGTGCTTTCAAACCACATCCCCCCGGGCCCAGCAACCCCCATTCCATCACCTGGCTATGTCCAGCCCTCAAGACTGGATTTCCACTGTCAGAGAACAACCCAGGCTCTGGTCTGGGAGCTTCACTCACACAATGTGACTTCACTCCTCGTGCAATTCTTCCCTGGCCAAACAAACCAATCCCAAATAGAGGGGCCAGCTCACTCAAATGTCCCCTCCTGCATTCAGGGCTGCTCTCTACGTGGCTCATGAGTCAGTCTCACGGATGAAGGGGCGCTAACCTCCCAGAATGCCATGCACACAAAATGCAGATTCATTTCACTCGAAGACACAGATCTCCCAAGGGAGGCAGGAGTTCATGAGATCCATGAAAGTGATATTATAGTATGGCTCGATTCACATGCCCGGTCTTTAACACGCATGAGTGGCTAAGCAAGCCTACTTCAGCTGAAGCCCTGCACACCCCGTATGTTATGAGCAAGGTATTCAGCTTCTCTGTGCCTCAGTTTCCTTCTAACACACACATAATACTATAACCTACCATGTTGAGTTGACAGTAAAAATAAATCTATGAGCACACAGGAAGACTCTAGCACAAGCTAGAAGTATTCAAAAAATGCTACTGGGCTGGAGAGATGGCTCAGGGGTTAAGACACTTGCCTCCAGTGCCTAAGGCCCTGGATTCAATTCCCCAGTACCCACATAAGCCAGACCCACAAGGTGGTGGCCCTGGTGCTCTCTCTCTCTCTCTCTCTCTCTCTCTCTCTCTCTCTCTCTCTCTCTCTCTCTCTCCTTGAAAATGAATAAATAAAATATTTTTTTAAAGAAGCTAACAAGCCGGGTGTGGTGGTGCACGCCTTTAATCCCAGCACTCGGGAGGCAGAGGTAGGAGGATTGCTGTGAGTTCAAGGCCACCCTGAGACTACATAGTGAATTCCAGGTCAGCCTGGGCTAGAGTGAGACCCTACCTTGAAAAAAAAATGAAAAGAAAAAAAAAAGCTAACAACAACACAATAGCTAGATGAGGCATTCAGAGGAATGTGACTAATCAGCTGGGAACAATTTTATCAAGGAAGTTTTCTCTCTCTCTCCCTCTCTCTCTCTCTCTCTCTCTCTGCTTGAAAATGTAAAAATAAAAAATATTTTTAAAAATGCTACTGATTAGTAGCTATGTAAAAGCGTCTGACCCTTAATAATTAACAAAGAAATAAATCAATGAGGATAATGAATAAGTGCCTCAAAAGAGAATAATTTTAATATCAAAGTTTCCAGAGACAGGCCCTTAGGAAAACTTCTGAAGCCCTCAAGCATTTTTGCAAAACTGACCCTCTTTCTAGTCGGACCGTGAAGATCTAATAAAAAGTGAAGGCAGTCCTAACAGAGCATCGTGCTGGCCTGTCAGAAAAATTTCACCAAAAACAGAAAGATGTGAGTCAGTCTCTATTCACTCAAAAAAAAAAAGATAGTGCCATTTTAAATAGAATAAAATAATGCTAAGCATAAGCTATAATTAATGTACTTTCATTATAGTGTTCAGTTTGGTCTGGTCCAACAGGGTGAGAGACATACCAGACTGATACTGGGCAGTCGGAACCCACATTTGCATGAGTGAATCAAAGGTGGTGATACAAAAGTATAAATAGTTCTTTGCCTTGAAAGGTGGTCCGGACAAGGGGAAACCCAAGCAGTTTCTTTTTTTATTATTATACGTGTGTGCATGTTCATGGGGGTGCACGTGTGGGTGTGGCTGAGCATGCAAGGGGTGCACGTGTGATGTGGACACCAGAGGACAATCTCTGGTATTGTCCTCAGGAACACTGTCTATCTCCTTTGAGGGAGGGTCTTTCACTGGCCTGAGCTTACCAATGACAGTAGATCAGTCAACCAGTCAGCTCCGGGATGCTCCTATCTCTGCCTCTCTGGTGCTGGAATTACCGCACCCAGCATTTTGATGTCCATACTTGGGATTGAACTCAGGTCCTCCGAGCTTTCAACTGACTGAGCTATCTTTCAGCATCTTTTTTTGTTTGTTTGTTTTATGAGGTAGGGTCTCCCTCTAGCACAGGCTGACCTGGAATTCACTGTGTAGTCTCAGGGTTACCTTGAACTCATGGTGATCCTCCTACCTCTGCCTCCTGAGTGCTGTCTTCCAGCATCTTTTGATGAGACAGCTGAGTTGAATTCCTAAGAAGAAGCTACGTAAATAGCTGGGTGTGGTAACACACATCTGTGATCCCGGGCATGTAAGAAGCACAGACTGGAGAATAGTTGGGGCTTGCAAAACCTCCAAAAGCTCTGAAATCAGTGAAGAAACTCCATTACGAAGAAACAAGGAAATGAATAAGAGATGTCCTCCTCCAGCCTCCACGTATGCACACAGGGCTTCGAATCTGCACGTACATGTGCATACACAGCACGCATCACGTCACACCTCGTACATGCACATGCAAAGCCCAAACCCACCGTCCTCGGTCCAGCCTGTGACATAGGCTCTATAAATAAACTAGCTTAAAAAAAGAGAAGGCTGTTGAGGACTTTTTCTCCCCAAGCTCTTCAGGCTGCGGAGAAAGAAAAGTCATCAACAGTCTTATCCAGCTGTGGACCTGTGTGTTCCACAATGGAGCTGGCCAGGCAAGATGTTCCCACCGGTAAAATTGTGGTATGACTAACTAGCCACGTTCTGACTTGGCGTACCCCACAAGAGGGGCTTCATGCCTGGTACTGTAAACCTAGTCAAGAGGCTGTGTGGCTGGGGAGGTCCCAGGCTCTAGGGCAGAGGGGAGCTACTACTGTTGTTATGCTAAGTGGACAGATTGTCAAAGTACCTTCTAGTTATTTAGGTTTATACTCAAAGATTACTGCTACTCTCAGCCTCAGTCACACACGTTTCTTTTTGCTGCGGGCAAAGGTTAATGCAGAGATGTATAGTTGATGAAGGTGCTGAGAATAAGTCAATGAAACACACTATGTTTACACGACGTGCCTAAACTTAACTGGCTCTTCTCCTCTTTGCCATGTGTCCTCAGCCAAATCATTTAACCTCTCTGATCTTAGATAGTTTTTCTACCACTAGTGTGTCCTGGCAGTCAACTCCAAAAAGTGAAGTTTATGGCACCTACGAATGCTCAAAAACAGGCGATGTTTTGTGGGATTTTTTTAATAACCATCACCTTCATCCTTGCTGCTTACAGCATTATGACATTTGGCTGAAAAGGTAAGCAAAAGGCAAGAAGGAAGGAATGCATAAATAATGAATCAATGAAGGAATGAATGAATGAATGAATACAACATCCACCCAGAGAATATTCTGGAATGCAGAAGAGGACAGAGAGAGGTGAAGTATATTTAAGTCATGGACTTGGGGACAGGGGGATCTTGGAGGTGTGGCTATGTCACTGTCTGCACATAACCTGCCACACAGCTGGCGTCTCCCTTCACCTCCTGAGCACAAATCGGAGAGCCATTTCCATCACGACTGTGGCGACACAGACAGAAATGTCAATGGATCATAATTGGCCATAAATGGACCCCATGGCACAAGTTATCCGCCTAAGACCCCAGGGATGCTTTATAATGTTTCTAATTTATGAGCTCATTTGAGAAGTCATCACAGACAACAAACCTAATAAATCACAGGTTAAAAGGACTTCAGGCAGTGGCCCATGGGGCCTTCCACACGGTGGGTGGCAGCCGATGAACTTTAAAGACAATCATAGCAACTGTCACCAGGGAGACGGCTGCAAAAGGGTCTGGAGTCAGCGTGATGACAGCTGAACACAGGTGGCCTTTCCCAGACCAGCCAGGGCTGTGGAGAAAGATCAGTCCTCTCTTCTCTACCCACTGGCTGTTCATAATGTCTCGTCTCAGCCTCCTTGAACCTTGGCCAGGGGTTTGCCACTCTGAACCCCATTTCACAGTTGAGGTGAGGAAGGGTCAGGGAGTCGGCCTCCACAGTTAACCTGGGATTCAAACCAGTGAGCATCTACCCTACTGATCTGAGTTCCACTCCACGAATCAGTATACATTTCTGGCCCCAGGTCCAACATGCCCATTCCACAGAGGTGGAAACTGAAACCAAATGTCCTGTCTACATGGGCAAGTCCACAGCAGAGCTTGGCAAAACACTCAAACCTTGGCGGCTGTATTAGTTACCTTTTCCTTGCTGGGGCCAAACACCTGACAAAATCAGTATAAGGGAGGAAAGGTTATTTCAGCTTATAGTTCCAGGTTACAGTCTACTGTAGCAGAGAAGCTGTGACCACAGGAGCTGAGAAGCTGGTCACATTCATACAGCCCAGGACCCCAACCCACAGAATAGTGCCCACCAAAGTTAAGATGGGTCTTCCCAATCAACCCAAATGCCCGTCACTGGATGAATGGATATCAAAGGTGTGGTACCTATGCACTATGGAATTCTACTGAGCATAAAGGAAAAAAGACATAATGAAATTTAAAGAAAAGTGGATAGACTTGGAACAGATCATACTGAGTGAACTCACACAAGAACAGAGAGACAAATGCTGCATATTCTCCCTCATATGTGGTTCCTAACCAGGTTAAGTCTGAACATTAAGAAAACCTGTCAGTGATCTGAGAGACTGTAAAAGGGGATGGAAAGAATTGGGGTGGGGGAGGAATGGGAGGGTGGGAGAACTCATACAATAAACTAAACTAATAATGAATTGACACCATAAAATCCTAACTTTTCATATGAGGAAGATGTGGAGACTATCTGGTAAGAGGGGCCATGGATAGAATGAGAGGAAAATTTGCTCTGGCCTATAACTCCCTGCCCCAGTCACTGGTTCCTTCCCATATGAGCTGTTAATTAAAGAGACCCATGAGGTCCCCAAAACAAGACAGGCTTATGTCAAAGCTCTTGAATACCCACCCCAGGCCTAAAGTAAGGCCCTATTGGTGAAGACACTACAGAGTGTCATCACACAACACTGAGAGACCCTACTAGATCCAGAATGGTATCCAGCTCCCAGATGATAGCATGTGTAGTGCTGGAAGGTATTACATGAGCTGCCAGGGGAAATTGGACAATGATATTTGGAGAAAGCAGAGGCCACTGACTAATGTCACAGGAATGCTGAGGACACTGCTATATGGAAGAGACCAGCAAGTAAAGAAGTGCTCATCTCTGCAATAGTGGTGCTAAACCTAATCAACAGTTTGCTGATTGACTAAGAGATCCACTCAGTGGCAAGAAACCCTGAACTGGAACTGGGATCCATGGAAAAATCTGGAACAAGAATCTGGGCTCCAAGGGGAAACTCCCACTATCAGAGATCTACAGAGAGGCTAAACCCATTAGAATCTGGCCAAATCAGCAATGTTTGGCTCATTTAATCTATACTGATCTCACTCTCTGATGGAAATTCTGTTTGTATTTTTCAGAAGGCAGCAAGAACCATACACAACCCAGTTCTACCAACAAGACATGGGATGATGGCTGATATCCTGGCAGGAGATGAAACACCCCTGGCCTATCATATAGGGTCCCCCCCAAAAAAAACTATGAGAAAGTGGTGAGATAAACAAGAGACCTATCTCCACAGCAAGTCAGATAATCCAGGAAAGGTCAATGGAGACAGACACCAACAATACCCAACAACACCCAAAGCAGAAGTCCAGAGACACTTAAGATCTCAACAATAAAGTAGACTTAAAACTCACCCACCATGACTCAGTGAACTGAGTGGAAGAGGGGGCTGAAAGATTGTAAGAGAAAAAAAAAAAGATTGTAAGAGCCATGGTGGTGGAAAATATCCAGAGTCATTCCCCCCACACACACACACACACAACTCAGCAACAACACACAAAGAAAAAAAAAACTGGTTACCTCTTCTACAATTCATAAACCTCTACCCCATGAAATGATCCAGGAAGCCCACCAAGGAGGGCCCCCAGTGGGTTGGGGACAGGGAGGAGGAAAAAATCACAAGATTTGCTCATACAATGTATCTAATTATTAAAAATAAATATGACAATAATAAAAAACAATAACATTTATAATAAAAAAGGATGGCTCTTCCAACCTCAATAAACCTAATTAAGATAATCTCTCACAGGCTTACCTAGAGGCTAACCTAATCCCTTAAAGGTCATTCGAGGGCCTGTCAAGTTAACAACCACCACAAACCATCCCAGTGTCTCTCCTGGCATTCTTCAGAGATGCTCTCTGGCACTGCGATTTTCTGTCAGGCACCTGCGCTCCCCTTCTTGCCTCCTGACCTGGCTTTCTTCTTCCTCTTAGAATGCATTACCCATCCTGTTGTAAATCCTTGAACTTGAACACACACCTTAGTGAGCGGAGGGTTCATGCCGTATCGTAGCACAGCTGTTTCTACCCCAGTTGGCGAGACAGACTAGAGGTCCTATGTGATCAGTGGCTCACACATCTCCAGGGTCTGGTCTTCTCCACAGAACCATAATAACCAAAGTCCAATTGCTACATATCCCTATGGCCCTAAAGGGTGGGGAGCAAGCAATGCTCACGCTGGCTTCTGTGAGGGCTTCCTCAAGGCCTGGATCCTGGGCTCCAGTGGAAAGATCCTTCTCAGATCAACCCATCCTAGACAGGTTGAAAGCTCGGGTGCAGTGAATTACCTTTTGCACAGCATATTACATGTGCATCATGACCTTGCCCCTGACAGGAACACCACACATGTTTACCAAACACACACACACATTTACACATGGATATGCACCACGGTAGCCTCATCCTCGCCTGGACTGTAGTCTCTAGAATTCGACAGCTTGCATTTGGAACTTTTTATAGAAAACTGGTCATCCTTTAGCCAGGGTTTCTCTCTGGTGGGGCAGGAATGTGGTGCTTCCCACAGACAAGCTTTTGTTAGAACCGTGTACCTAGTTCACCTGTTTCAGTTGACAGAAGGATCATTGGATTCTTTATATGGCATTTGTTTACATTTCTGCCTCATCCTGGAAAAGGCTGGAGGAGTTTCTTTGAATCCATTCAACACAGCAGTCTTTTCAAAGGGAGGAATTCACAAACGCCAAGGTGAGGGAGAGGAGGGGGGAGACAATGTGACGAAGCTCGAAGATCGGCATGTTCTGGGATCCAAGAGGCCAAAGGATTTTTTAACTTAGCTTCCTAGCAGCCATAGAGAGGAGGGAGGCAGAAACACAACAGTTTACAAGAGCTGGGGGTGACAGTGATGCTGAAAGACAGAATATAGCCCATTGCTCAGAGGTGGCCTGCTGGTCTGAGGATGAATGAACTCTGGGTTCATCATCAAAAGAGCTTCAGGTCAACTCCAGCAAGACACAATCTCATGATAAGGGGATTCTGGGAGCAGGTTTTCTCCATCTCTTTAACAATCGCAGATACACAGCAACAGTTTGAAGTTACAGTCTATGGCAAGAATGGAACAGTGGCTGGAACATTCCATGTTTTGATATAAGGAAAGGTCATAGCATGCATGAACAGTTAATCAAACAAACCAACCTCTGCACAAAGAAAGGCCAAAGGGTACCGTTGAGCATGTTTGTGGTAATACCTTTAGAAATACCTATGTAAGGACATCGGAATACCATGCTGGAACTGAAAGGGAAGCTAGGTCCCTCCCGGCTAGCCCTCATAGTGCTGGAGAGTTCTATTGGAGCCACCAGAGGACAATGGTCACCAACAGCATGGATAAACAGAGGACCTTGCAGACATGGAATCAACCAGCTGGACAAAAAGTACACACTCGTGTGATAGTAGCACATACCTCTAGGGGTACCCAACTGTTCTCTGATTGGACATGAGTCCCGCTGAGGGGGAGGGAACTCCTATCTGGTACTGGAAACCAATTCAGAATCCCATGGTCAGGAAAGAGTGGGCTGGCACACCAAAAATCTCCTAAACAACTTTGCATACCCTCTATAACCCAAACTGCTCTCATGCTTGGTTGAAAAATCTGTTTTATTTTACAGATGATAGAGAAACAGAGGAGAACCTAGATCCATTGATAAGACAAGAAGATATCTGAATGCCCAACATGAGACTGTCCAACTCTACCACATCTTCTAGTTCCCAGGAGAAATTACAGAGGAAGTGACATCATGAATACTGCTCTTACTGGTAGCCTAACAACCAGCCCCAGGGTGATGGTGACAGACACTTAGAATGATCAAAACCTATGAAAGCAGAAATCGAGAGACTACAAAGAACTCAACACTAAATCAGACTGCCAGCAGGCCTGTCATGGCTCAGGGAACATTGCAGGAAAGAGGCTTTCATGACCCCTCAGTGATTACCATAACCCCCAGGGTAACAGGAGATGGGGCAAGGGGATAATAGTGTATAACCATATATATATGTATATGTACATGTATATGTATATGTATATTAAAAAAGAGAAAAATACCTGTGTGATGCCTGTGAGCATACCTTTAGGGATACCTGTAAGAATACCTGGTGAATTCCTGTGAAATTTTCTGTAGGAATACCTGTTAAAATACTCTTGAGAAATCTATGGAAATGCATGCAAGAATAACTTTGGAAAGACCTGAGAATACCTGTGAGGGAGTCATGCCTCTGGGAGTACTGTGAGACCTTGGTGTGGTTTGAATGTGATGTGCCCCCAGGGGCTCCTGTGTTTAAATACTTGGTGCCCAGCTGATGGCACTGTGTGGAAGGTTGTGGAACCTGTAGGAAGTGAAGCCCTGATGAAGGAAGTGGATCACCAGGGGGATGGGCATTAGGGTGATATAACCTGGTCCTACTTTCTATTCAACTTCTGACTTCCAACCTCTGGCTGAAATGTGACAAGCCAGCCTATCATGCCTTCTCTGCCATAATGAACTATATCCCCTCTAAACATAAACCAAAATAAACCCTTTCCTTCCTTATGTTGCTTCTGGTCAGGTATTTTAGCTCAGCGATGGGAAAAGAACTAATACAGAATACTGTAGGAAATCTGGAAATCCATGTGAGAGGAGGTCGCTGTGAATGTCTGTGAAGATACCAGTGGGGAGATCTCTGTGAATATCTTTGAGGATGACTGTGGGGAATAACTGTAAGAATGTATGTGGAAATGTCTTTGGGGATACCTATTGAAGTGCCCACGGAAATATCTACTAGCATGCCTGTGAGGATACCTGTGTGAACACCTGTGGAGAGCTGTTTTCCTGGAGACAGTAAAATGTGGCTCTGATCCCACATCAAGGAACAATGATCATCAAGCAAAGCCAAAATAATTTCAGATTAAATGTTTTTCAAAGTACATTTTACCAATTTCCCAAGAAAGACTTGGAAAAATCCTAATACTGCACCCATAAGGTACTTGACATTAAGCAAATACAGCCTCCTGGTGAGTCCCCTGAATGGCTTGGCAGGAAAATGTAGCCTATAAGACCAGATGAGTGTGAGCGATTCACAGGTTGTTGAATGAAAGCCAACTCAATGTAGGAGGACATCTGCCAAAAATGACAACTGGGTGGGGGAGTTGGAGCAGCTCATCTGAAGTCCCATTTTTTTTTAGAGTAATGAGGCCATTCCTGGTTCATGACAATAAAACCATGTCATCTGCATAGAAAAGACTTCTAACTTTCCATTCCGCACAGCAAAGGGTAATGCATTCAGCTCATCCAAAAATCTTTCAAGTCATAAAATACCCGTTAAAGAGAGCAGGGACCAAAGCACGCCGCTCAGGCGCAGTGGTTGAAGTTGTTATCTGCCTCATGGAGACACTATTCCTACCAACCCCAGCCTCACACTGTGAGAAGGTGCAAGTTCTATGTAAGCACCTGTGGCCTGGTGAGGATTAATATAGAGCTCCTGTAGCTTAGTCCGTAATTGGTTTCTCTCCACATAATTAGTTTCTCTCCATTGAGTCAAAGGCCAAAATCAGCCATGGCTGTTGTAATTCTTATATTGTTCCTGACAAATTTTTGCACAAGTGGTATGAATAAAAAGGTCAATAATGTGGAATAAATGTGCTGGAAACCCAGGGGCTCCTTGTACAAAATTTCAACCCGAGAATCTTAGATTTACAATTTTAAGCAGAGGAAAACTGGCAGGTGGTTTAGTTGGAATGTCAGGTAATCCAGTAGAGCTGTTGTTTACAGAAGATTGAAGGAAGGTTCTTTTACACAATGGGCCAACCTACACCTTGGGCCCATCTACTGAGGATCATACATGCAAAGCTAGAATGGGTGGTCTACACCTTGGGTCCATCCACATGGGATCATGCTTGTAGAACTAGAATGGGTGGTCTACACCTTGTGTCCATCCACACGGGATCATACATGTAAAGCTAGAATGGGTGGTCTACACCTTGGGTTCATCCATACAGGATCATACATGTAGAACTAGAATGAATAGTCACACTATTGAGCACTGGATATGTAGCAGGTCCAAGTTAAGATAGGCCCTACCTGTAAACTACTCCTCAGATTCCAAACTGATCACAAAAAGGGGAAACATCCCATTCATAATTTTATATTGACTACATATTAATTTTTTAAATTGATATTTTTATTGTCCAAAATTAGATACATTGTATTAGTAAATATTATGTTGGTATCCCTGATTCCCAGTCCCCAGTCCACTGGGTATCCTCCTCGGGATTTTACTCAGCTGAAAGAAAAAATGACATATCGAAATTTAGAAAAAAAAATGGTCTGACTTGGAGCAGATCTTACTAAGTGAACGCTCAAAAGAATAGAGAGTCAAACACCACATATTCTCCCTCATATGTGGTTCCTAACCAAGTTAACCATAAACTCCATGCAAACCAGTTGGGAGAAATGAGAGTTTGTGAAAGAGGGGTAAGAGATAGGGGATGGGGTGGAAGGGATGACTTAAGCATGAAGATGAACCACAAATGATTCAAAATCATAAAATCCTCACTTGCATACTATAACCTATTAAGCAAGCAATGGGCATCATCTGGCAAGAGGGGCCATGAATAGAAGGGAGAGAGTCTAAGCCCGTGAAAAATCGATCAGTCCTGCAACTCCTGGCCCCAGTCACCGGCTCCTTCCATCACTGAGCTGTTGACCAAAGTGACCCATGAGGTCCCAAAAACAAGACAGAATTCTGTCAAAGCTCTTGAATACCCACCCCAGGCCTGAGGTAGGATCCTGTTGCTAAGGTAAGAATTTATTGCTGAAGAAATCACAAAGTGTCATCAAACAACACCAAGAGATCCTGCTAGATCCAGAATGGTAACCAGCTCCCAGATGGTAGCATGTGTAGCACTGGAAGGTGTTGCACAAGCTGCCAGGGGAAATTGGTCAATGATATTTGGAGAAAGCAGAGACCACTGATATACAATATAGACAGTTGTCACAAGAATGCTGAACATATGGCTGTATGGAAGAGACCAGCAAGTCAAGAAATGCTCATCTGTGCAATAGTGGCGCTAAACCGAGGAGGGTAATCAACGGCTTACTGATTGGCTAAGAGATCCGCTTAGTGACAAGGAACCCTTAACTGGAACTGGGATCCATGGCAAAATCCTATGGGGATCAAGATCTTGGGCTCCTAGGGGAAATTCTCACCACCACAGAGTTACAGAGAGGCTACACCCATTAGGAGCTAGCCGAAATAGCAGTGTTGTCTCATTTAACCTATATTGATCTCACTATCAGATGGAGATTCTATTTGTATTTTTTAGAAGGCAGTGAGAGAGCTGAGGACAACTCAATTCCACCAACAAGACATTGGATGATGGCTGACATCCTGGCAGGAAACAAACCACACCTAGCCTTCACACAGGGCCTAAATGAAACCGATGAGAAAGTGGTAAGAAAAACAGGAGACCAATCACCACAGCAAATCTGATAACCCATAAAAGGTCAAAGGAGACAGACACCAACAATACCCAACACAACCCAGGGCAAAGGTCCAGAGATACTTAAGATCTCAACAACAAAGCTGACTCAAAACTCACCCACTATGACTCAGGGGAACTGAGCGGAAGAGGGGGCAGAAAGAAAGTCATGCTGGGGGAGAATATCCAGAGACACTGTCCCCCTCAGCAACAATACACGAAGGGGAAGGAAGAAAAAAAGAATGAAAAACTGGCTCCTCTGGTGCAGTTCATCTCCCCCTATCCTATGGACAGATCCAGTGTGTACACCAAGGAATGACCCCAGTGGGTAGGGGACAGAGAGGAAGGAAACGGGACACCTTCACAAGATTTGCTCATACAACGTACTTATTCATAATAAAGATATTTTTTAAAAGACTTGATTGAAACCTTGCCCATCATATCTACACTGCACATATGATAAAGAAGATGCTCCTGAGAGTGACTCCTCTGGTTGTCTGGTCTCTACATATATATCAATACATACGTGCACACATGCATGCCGCACACAAGCATAAAAGAACAGATAGCTCTAACCTACTTTTCTGGCTTGGTCTTCATAAGCTTTTCTTCAAAACCTCCTTACATGGGCTGGAAAGATGGCTCAGCAGTTAAGGCACTTGCCCGAAAAGCCCAACAACCCAGGTTCAATTCCCCAATACCCATCTAAAGCCAGATGCACAAAGTGGCACATGCATCTGGGGGTTATTTGCAGTGGCTGGAGGCTCTGATGTGCCCATCCCCCTGCCACCCTCTCTTCTGTCTCTTCTTTCTGTCTCTCTCTGCTTGCAAATTAATTAATTAATTAAGCCTCCTTACACATCAATGAGCTAATAACAGAGTACCATGCATACCTCACCCACATATCCCCAACTCCAAGTCTCGTTTCCTGCTATTGTCCCCACATACCTGGCTCTATTTGTCAATACCCAGCTCAAATCCTACCTCTTGTTATGAAGACACAACAGAAACAGTAGATGCCCAGCTCTGCCCAAGCCCGGCTGTGGGCCCTGGGCAAGTCACTTCACTCTACAATGGGGCTCAGACACCGACCTTCACAGGACTGGTTTGTCTGCTCAGGTGGTAAAAAACTGAGACAACTCAGACAGGGTACCTGCCTATGAGGGTATCTCCTTCCTTTCTACCTTCCCTCTTAAATTCTTGCATTG
Organism: Zapus hudsonius; assembly: GCA_004024765.1. Classification (NCBI taxonomy): domain Eukaryota; kingdom Metazoa; phylum Chordata; class Mammalia; order Rodentia; family Dipodidae; genus Zapus; species Zapus hudsonius. The sequence goes on from PVHP010006575.1 coordinate 19,185, forward strand.
ATCCAAACAGACTGTCCCTCCGTCAATCAAAAAAGTTGTCAAAAATCAAATAAAAATTCATAACAAAATCAGAAGAATGACATTTATTTGGCTCCACAGCTCCCTGGTGTTGGGCACGCAGTAGATGCTGGGGAAATGGCTGTGAAATAAACACACAAAGGAAGAATAAAAGAGGTCATGGCTGTGACTAGCCTGAAAGAGGTGACTTGGAAGGGCAGTGTGCATCCAGGTCCACACCACAGGGGTTGTTTTCTTAACCAGCACAAATGCCAGCCTCACCCCAGAGAAGCAAAAGTGAGGGTAACCAGTAAAATAAGGTGCTCAAATGGCAGGCTTAAGAAGAGGGTTGGAGCAGGTGGGCTCTTCAGACAATGGCCAAGTGGGAGGACCCGGATTTCAGAGCTGGCTTTAGCCCAGAACTTTCTGTTGATTGGCTGTGCAGCCTCCTGCCAGGTACTCCACCTCACCTCTCTGGGCGTGTCTCCTCCCCTGTAAAATGGTGTTATTGACACCTAACTGACAGGGTTATCCAGTGGATTAAGGGAATGGTGAATTGCAGCCCTGGTGTAGCAAGTGCTCCTTACCTGTCTTTTTACCTCTCTCTGACAGCCTCAGCGACTCCGATGCCTGAAGACCCTGTCCTCAGCCCTGACTACCCACTTTTTTGGGATCTCCAAAAGCTTTTTCTGCCCCAGGTGGTAAGAAACTTGCTCTCCCAAGCATCAAGTCCTTCTGCCAATCAACACTGGGGCTAGCTTCTATGGGATTCTGCCCCTGGCCATAAGGATCATCAAACCGGTTGCCATATGGGTGCATTTTCTCCTGGCAATGAGGAAAACACCACTGTCCAGCCCCTCTGCCTCTAAGCAGCTCCATGACTCATCTGGCCATGGCTAGAAGCAGGCGTCCCATTAACCACTTCCGCTTCTGACTCATTAAAACTCCCCTTTGCCCTGTGCCCTCCCGTGGGGGGCCCCGATGCAAAGTTGACATTTTTGCAGCTTGGATAGGTCCTTCCTACAACAGATTGCACGCAGGCATGAGTGAGCCATGATCTTCAGGACTCGCTTATTATGGTCACAGAGCCCTGCTTCTCCCAGATAGGCTCGAGAACCTGGCTCTTCCCAGGGGCTCAAATCCTAAAACAGGACCGCTTTACGCATCTCCTATTTCAGAGGAGTCCCCCCTCCCTTAACTGGCCCTCCCCTCCCCCACCTTGCTCTGTGAGGAGGTCTCCAAATTGACCCCTAGTTTTACACACATGGGTCTCTCCTAGAAGACTCCCTGGCTTGTTGTCATGCTTCCTGTGGCTGATGGGACATCATGGAGCTTCCCAGGGAAGTGCTGGGATCCCACCTTCTGTCACATCCACTACAACTCCTTGGTCTGGGCCTCAGTTTCCCTACATGTACCATAAGGACCTTTGAATGCCTCTCTACTTTGACATTTGCAAACCAAGGAGCACATATCTGAGAGAGACCATCCATGGCCAGCCTTCATCCACCACACCCTGGCCTGGCCTCTAGCCTCTGTGAGTCCCATAAACTCTCCTTGCTGTGTAAACACATTTAAGTAGGCTTGGCCATCCTGCCTCCACCTTCCCTTCTGCTCCTTCTGGACATTTTCCCAGCACCACACCTCCAGGGAAATTCTGGATCTATTCTCAGTTCCCCTCTCTGCCCCACACCTGCACCCCAGCCCTCCTCTGGAGGGGGAGTGTTGCTTCCCTTATCAGCATGTTTACTGCCCCCTCCTCCTTGGTCACACAGTCATTAGAGCAGAATTCCTGGCAAGAACAGATCCGCGACTGTCAGATCCCAGCCTGACAGGGTTGATCGGGCAGAGAGAAGGGGTCCTCCGTGTTCTCTAGGGTAAGGAGCAAGCAAACAGTAAAGAGGAAGGCCCACCAAAAGAAGGAAGGGGAGCCCCTGGAAGTTAGACAAAGAGTTGGCCATGTAACAAGAGAGAAGACAGCCAAAGCCAGCCTGAAAATATCGGAGAAACTCCGGGAGCTGTGAGAGAGGACGCAGGCTTGACAGTGACCCCTCGGCACCCTTCCTCAGTCTCCACCTACAGAGCATTGCAGTGTGGAAGAAAACCTGAGAAGTCTGGAAAGGCATCTGGCAAGACCCCTTCAAGTCACCGGGTGACCCTGCATTGACTTATCCACCTCAAACCCATAGGGGGCACCCCAACCTCTCAGGGGCTGCCCAGGGCCAGCAGAAAGGAGCCACAAGCCACAGAGGGCGAAGGTGGGCATACAGCCTCCAGATATCCCTGGAAGGTGATCCCATGCTGAGGGCCCACTTGTCTTTTCTCAATGCCCCTGACCAGTGACCTTGGGGACCCTTAGAGATTGTGACAGCCACCACCTCCAAGAAGATCCTTTTCTGGAAGATTGAATCGTTTGGCAATGACATCAAGCTAGTGACAACTGAGGACCTGTGGACTCCTTGCTGGGAGCTGCCTTCTCAGACCCAGGGGTCCTGCAAGGTCCATGGATGTCCCTGTGTCCACAGAACCGTGCCCAGACAGCCTAGCAGCAGGCTCCCTATTGTCCCGCTTTGTATACCTGCTGGATCCCCAGAGGCTTCAGGAAAGAAGCACACCCTCTGTTGGCATCTTTCTGGGCACACGCTGTCTTCCTTCTCCTCCTCCTCGAAGCGGCCAACCGGCATACCACAGCAGGCCCTGCACTCCGCAGGGGCATGGAGAGAAAGAACTCAGGGTGCTGTGAGGCCCCAAAGAAATTGAACCTGTCCTTCTCCATTGAGGCGATCCTGAAGAGGCCGATGGAGAGGAAGGGTGTGATCAGACCACAAAGCGCAGGTGGAGAGGTCCCCGGGCAAACAGCAGGCTCCAAGCTGGAGAGGCCAGCACAAGACCAGCCCCAAGGTAAGTGACTTCTTCTGTTGCCTGGGCTCAGACAGAGATAGCTGCTTGGTCCCTAGAAACTCTCCCGAGCTCAGTCCATGGCTAAAATGCCAGAACTCCAAACTTGTTCTGGTGACCATGCCACAGCTCAGAATGCCAGTCGTCATTTCTTCTGCCTGAGATAGTGGGCACTTTCCTTTAGTTTTGGTAAAAGGTAATCATAACTTGACCAAGGAGGAAACAAACCCATGATAGAGGAAAGAGGTGACAATGTTCCCACCCTCCATAGCCAAGAGCTAAGCTCCAAGCTCAGGGCCTGGCTCTGGCACCCCAGACCCTACTTCCAGCACATTCTCCTTGCAAGCTGAGCTTAGCCTGTGCAGCTTCTAGTGGCTGAAGTTTTGTGTCTCCCCCCAAGCCAATGGCTACCCCAAGGCACACCCTCAAATAAGTGACCAGATGGACTTCAGGCCTTCCTTCCAGAGGGCACCCAAGCAGAAAAGCTTGTCGGAGCTCCCTGGGGACCAGGAGGGTCTTTACTCTGCCCTGGCCTGCTGTGCGACCCCAGGAATATCCCTATCCACTCTGGCCTCCGTTTCATCCTCAGTGAAACAGCTTGGGGAAGAGAAGCAGAAATGTTGGTGTTCTTGGAGTCTCCAGGGCCACTGGAGTGGCTCCCAGGCTTTGGATTATCCCAGGTCTCTTCCCTTTTCACCTCTTTCATCTAACAAACGCTGGGCAGTAATCTCAGGCCCTGTCATCATTATTGCCTCCTTCACCCAGAGCCCCCAGCTGAGCCTCCCACAGAGGGTGCTGATGGGGTCTGTGCTCTTGCCTTGGACAAAGGTCCATGAACCTAAGGCTCTGTGTCCACAGCAGCAGGGGGGCTGTCCGTTCTCTCTAGCTGAGCCTGTCAATAGAGAAAGGCCTCGGGCTTAACTTTCAGAAGTTCATTATTATCTTCCAGTCAACTGAGTGTTCACAGAGGCCTTCTCACTGGGGCTCTGACCCAGGTCTCTCCTGCTACAGCTATGTAAATAAATGCATAGCACATCACAGAGAAGGGGGGAGTCTGGTATTTTCCACCAACACAGTTTTCCTCTCCTGATCATGCTGATAAGAAAAAAGAAGGCCACTCTCTCTAGTTCTCCACTGAAGATTCTGGCTTGTTCCATATATCCTGCTAGACCCAGAACAAACCCCAGAAAGTTCTGACAAAAATAGCAAGTGCCAGTATTGAAGGGCTCCCTGTGACTTTGGTGCTCAGTGCCTCATCTCAAGGTCATATTGTGAGCCCCACTTTGTAGATGAGACCCAGAAGAGAAATTGCCCCCCAAAACTAGGTGAGTGCTTAGCACTAGTATTGAGGCCTGGTGTCCTGAGGCTATTCACTGGAGCTTATTCTTGTCCCTAGTTAAATCCATATGGGCCATTCAGCATTCCTGAAGCTCAGGACAAGGCCTACTGGCATTGTGGAGACACAGACGAAGGGTGTTTAATGTCAATAGTTCTGTCGTTACCTCGGCACTCACATCCTATGATGACAAAAGGTACTATTTATCCAGGTGTGGTCAGGATAGGAGGTTTTCTTTTAAAGATAAATGTGTGTATTTGAACAAGACAACAAGTCCATATAAGACAATATGAAGCAAATACTGTGTACACGGAGTGCCAATATGTCAGCAAGTACAAAGGTGGCCTGCAGAAAAAGCTGGAATTTGTATGACGTGTCAGGTGATGGGGGGAGGGACTTAAGAAAACTGACCTCTAAGGCCAAACATGGCGCCAATTCACAGCAAACCCTTAAGCAAGTCACTTCCCTCTCTGGGCCTCAATTTTTCCAAATGTAACATGAAAAGGCAGAGCTAAAACCTTCCTAAGAGTCCTCTCAGCTTTGACAGGCCTTGGGAAATTAGTCGCTGGAAAATCTTGGAGGATCCCATGGTGGTCATTTCCTCCCTGCTGAAAGGACTATCTTAGTGCCAGGCAGGGCAGAAGCAGGGCATCTGGGAGGCAGACCTGTAAGCTACCTTGGCACCCCTTTGCCCTCACAGGAGGTCAGTGCGTTTGCTCCCTGCACTTTGTCCATCCTTGGGCAGGACCCCTCTGGAGGGACAACAGGACTATGAACATCAGCACCCTCGTAACAGCAGCAAAGGCTCTTCTTCATCTCATTTAACATCTATAAGGCTCCATAGAGACATTGCCATCTGTGATGGCTGGAATCTAAATTGTTCCCCCGCAAGCTCGTGTTCTGAACTCAGTTCCCCAGCTGTGACACTGTTCTGGAAGTCCTGGCCTGGCTGATAGCAGTAGTTCTGGAAGGGGAGGCCTGGCTGATAGAAATAGCTCACTAGAAGTGTGGGTCTAAACTGGCTCCTGGCTCCTCTCTCATCCTGCTTCCTGATCGACCATGATGTGAACAGCCTTCACCTCATAAGTGAACGACTTTGCCAAACCTTCCCCACCACAATGGACTGAAGTCCTCTGACCATGGAACCAAATAAATCTTACCTCCTGTAGGTCATTTCTGTCAAGTCCTGTGACTCTGTCACACAAAAGTAAGCAATACACCTCACTCCCACCGCATGCAGGGAACTTACATTAAATGTGACAATCCAGGTCACATATCTAAGACTGACATGGGCAGGGCCAGGAATGTCTACTAAGAAGCCCACCAAGTGATTCTGACATTGGTGGTCCAAGGTCACTTTTTGAAGAGGCTGGGGCTCATGAAGGCCAAGTTCACAGAGCCAGTGCAGGGGCCATGGCAGTTATCCAAGTTCAGGCTAGTCCAATGTGCTAACCACCTTGATCTCATAGCAGGGAGGGAGGTTTATCCCCATATCTTCTCATTCTCATGAGAATTCATAATGGTTGAGTTAGACCCACTCAGATCTCAAATCACTGGAAACATCCAGAAGGATCTCCCTATCTGAAAGGTGTTGAGCCCAACTGCCCACGATCTCTACTTAGGAGGGACAAGCCCCCTGAAACCTAGAGAGCCTCCAAAGTCAAGGTAGGAGGAAGGTCAGGAGGAAGCCTCTTTCTGTACTAGAAGCTCAGACCCTGAAAAGAAAGAGGTCTTCTCTGTGCCTCTCCCACAGATGATCCCAAGGAGAAAAGAGAGAGAAAGATGGACACAGAAGAGATCACGTAGGAGGGTAGACCTGAGTGGGTGGCCCAGCCTTTGGGGAGCTCTCATACACTTCCTCTCCTGCTCATGAACCGCTGAGTGACTATGCTGGGCAAGTGAGGGGCTGGGGATCTAAAGGTGAATAAAACCAGAGGTAGTGACCACCCACCTGCAGCAGGCTATGGTCAGCTGCTAAAAGAGTCCTAGCAAAGTCACCTGAAGGTGGCCCTGACTCTACCCACCTTGTCTGGTAGAGCTGGCACGGGGCACAGTGACATTCCAAGTACTAGGGATCAGCAACGTTCTTCTAGAAAAGGCCCATGGTAATTTTAAGCCTGGATGACCAGGTAGCATGTGCCTATAACACAAGAGATAGGAGAATATCTTAAGGCTTTCTGGTCAGCTACTCTAGCCCAATCTGTGAGCCCTAGATTCAGTGAGATCTCAAAAAAGGTGGGGGCTGAAGAGATGGCAAAGCAGTTAAGGAGCTTGCCTGCAAAACCTAATGACCTGAGTTCAATTCCCCAGTACCCACGTAAAGCCAGATGCACAAAAGGGGCTCATGCATCTGGAGTTTGCAGTAGCTGGTAGCCTTGACCATTCTGACTCTCTATCTATCTATCTATCTATCTACCTATCTATCTATCTATCTATCTCTACTTACAAATAAATAAAAATATTCTTTTAAAAAAAAGAGTTCTGTCAAGCAACTCACATTTCATAAAAAAGTAAATGAATAAATAAGGTGGAGAGCAAGGGAGGAAGACACTGAAGTCAGCCTTTGGCCTCCACACATGAACACATATGTGCACACTCAGTCACACGCATGTGCATTCACACACACACAGACACGGATACACATATGCTCATATACCACACGCATACTTCTGCAAAAAAAAAAACAGGAATTTATTCTCAGTTCTGGAGGCAGGAAGTCTGAGATGCAGGTCAAAGTCTGCTCCTTCTCAAAGCCAGAAGGGAAAGCTCATCTCTCTCACCTCCTTCCTGGAGGCCAGTGGCTCCATCCAGCCTCAGCCTTCTTTGGTCCATCCCTCCTCGATCTTTACACATGCTTTCCTTCTGCCTGTGTGTGTTGATGTTCTTTCTTCCTCTTTTGAAGAACACCAGTCATTGCATTTATGGCTCATCCTAACTCAAGGGTGATCTCACTTGAGAGCCTTAACAATTATATCTACAGAGATCCTAGTTCCAAATAAAGTCACCTTCGCCATTACTAGGAAATTGAACTTGCACATATCTTTGGGGGAACAGAATTCCACCTACTTCACTGCTTTTGCCTCTTGGCCATCCTTCATTTTACTCTTCTTTCTCTTCCCTGTTCCCTTCCTCTGTCTTCTCTCCTCTGCCCTCTGCCCCACCATCTTAGCCTCCTCCTACTCCTCCCCCACCCTGACTAGAATCAAAGACAACTGCTCTACTGTGGGCATCAGGAGTTAGGGTCCTGGCTCAGGGCTGTGGCTGAGGACCACCGTGTCTCTCATCACTTTGTGACTATTGGCTCTGGCTATCTAGCAGTTGGATCTGGAGCTCTCATCAAAGCAGACAGTAGCAGGGCAGGATACTGCAGTTGTTACTTTTTTAAAAGTTTTTTTAAAATATTTTTTTGTAAGCAGAGAGAGAAGAAAGACAGACAGAATGGGCACACCAGGGCCTCCAGCCACTGCAAACGGACTTCAGATGCATGCACAACTTCATGCATCTGGCTTTATTAAGTGTGCACTGGGGTTGTTAAGCTTTGCAGGCAAGTGCTTGAACCACTGAATCATCTCTCCAGCCATGCATTCGTTACTTTTACTCACCTGTAACAGTATGCCAGCTAGATTGAACCTCCCAACATTTCCACAACCTCTCAAAATAGCACTTTTAGGTGGGAACCAAGAATTCAAAACATTTGCAATGGGGGGGACGTTTCATATTCAAACCATAAAGGATGTGTGACTTAGCTGTCTCCCTCCAATCTCTCATTTCCTTCCGCCAGAGCCACAGACTAACCTGACCATGGACACACACATACAGTTCTCAGGGATACCTGAGGCCAGCTCTAGAATGGAGAACCTGGCTCACTTATGGACCTTTATAGAAATGTAATTATGTCAATTTGGGTCCCTAAACACAAACCCAGAGAAAAGGACCAGAGCACAAGTTATTGACCTGGGCTGTGGGAGGAACACCAGCAGGGAAACAGCAAAGCCACCCAAGGAAAGAAGGGGGCTCTATAGCTGACTGAAGCTAACCCCTTGGGGAAAGGGAGCAAATATACTCTCAGAATTACATTCGGTTCTGACCCATGAGGGCAACTGTGCCAGTCAGAAGTGGATCTAGCTCTGAGAGGTCAAGAGACACAGCAGGGCATTGGTGACATCTGCTGTAATCCCAGGACCCAGCACGCAGCTAGGAGGAATCTGAAAGGCAAGGGGAGGACACTGGTGTGGCCATAATTTAAATCTGATGTATCCATTGTGTTCTCTACCTGAGAATTAACAAACAGCCACTGGGTATCTTCAAAGTGCCAGGCATATCTATCGTCCAACAAATCATCCCAAAATTCTTCGAATAACAATGAAAATTTATGCTCTCACTCAGTTTCCATGGATGGAGAATTTGGAAGTCACTCACCCCAGTGGTTCAGGCTCAGGGTTCCTCCTGGGGTTGTGGTAAAGATGCTGTTTACAGCTGCACCTGCCAAGATAGTTCATGCAGATGGCTGACATGTGGTACCGACCCTTGGTGGAGGCTTAAGTTCCTCCTCAGGAAGAGGTCTCCACATACTGCTTGAGTGTCCCCAGAGTGGCAGGTGGCGTCTCTCAGAGTGAGCCATCCAAGAGGGAGAGTCAGGTTAGGCTGCCTCCTTTTCTAGCCTGACCTCAGAAATCACAAGGCATCGCTTCCCCTGCCCTCCACTCATAGAAAGGGGTCACCAAGTTGGGTCGACTTAGGAGAAAATAATTTGAAAGGAAGGGTGTCAACTGGATGGAGAGTTCTAGTTGCATTCTCTTGTGCCTTTTGTTTATCCATATCTTGTTTTTCTGTGATAAACAGGTATCTCTTGGGTGAGCAGGCAATTGAAAGAAAAGAGCAGTATGGAGACAGTCAGTTGGGAGGAGACCCTGGAGAAGCCCACTGCTGCTGGGTGTGCTATTAGTCGTGAGGGAGTGTGGGAGGGGAGCAGTGCCTCTCTCTGGGCAGTGTGGGGCTCAGCACCTTCCACATCTGTGATCCCCCTTTCAGGACATTTTGTATAGACTTCAGGAGATGTGTTCACCATGTATGTACACCCCTCCAATCTCCCCAACCTTTGTCACTTTTGCCTGTCTTTTCCTTTTCTATTCATCCTCTCTTTTTATCTTTTATTTTTTGCTATGTTATGTGTGCAATGGGGGGGACACTTGCCCAAAGTGGCCAGAGAGGAATGATGAGGGTCTCATTCCAATGCTCTTTTACCCAGTCCTGTTTTGAGCTGAAGTCTCTTTACTGATTCCAGAGCTTGTGGGATCCACCAATCCAGTGATTCCTGGGCCTCTGCTCCCCTGTGGGACTGGGGTTACAAGTGCATGTGGTCATGCCTAACTGCTTACATGGGATCTGGAGATTCGAACTCTGGTGGTCTTTGCCCCCCCACCCTCATACTTGCACAGGAAGTGCACTTAACCACTGAGCCATCTCTCTAGCTCCTTCTTAGGGGAAGAGTGAGTATGGACACGCCAGAGCCTCCAGCTGCTGCAAACAAACTCCAGATGCATGAGCCACTTTGTGTGTCTGGCTTTGCATGGATATTGCAGAATTGAACTGGGGCCAACAGGCTTTGCAAGCAAACACCTTCAACTGCTGAGCAATCTCCCAGCCCCTCCTTTTTAAACAGCAGTTTTACCATTTCCTGTACCCCACCTTCAAGTGTCAGGAGGTGTCCTCAGCCTATAGGAAGGTGACAAGTATACCCTAAATCTCCTTTATGGTGAATCCATTACTTTCAAGTGACAAGGAAATAGTTGGGGGACCCACTGTGTGCCCCCACCCAAGGCAGCTTTGTTCATCCATCTAAAACATGGGTTGAAAAAATGCTGATGAACATACCTAAAGCCAAAGGTCCTGTCAGGGTAGGCTTGGCCTTCAGTCTATCTTAGCGCTTTCGTCTCCTGCAGTTTTAAGTGTATCTAGACTAGAGCCATACCGAATGTTGCTTCTTGAGAGAGAGAGACCCATGGCTTTTCTGTCTGGCCTGGCACCATCTCAAATGCCATTTCCTCTCTGAAACCCTCCTGATGCAGAACTTACCACCCCTCTTCTCTGTTCTAATGTATGTTGTTAACTTTGCATACTGCATTACATCATGGCAACATGACTCTCATGACATCTTTCAGTCTCCTAAGGATAGGCACAGATTACTAGGACAGGAGAGCAAGAAGCTGATTTCATGTGTTATCATAGTTCAACAATAAAGATGGGTTTTCTTTCTATTTATTCATTTATTAGAGAGGGGGGTGCATATCAGGGGGCCTCCTGCCACTGCAAACAAACTCCAGACACAGGTGCTACTTTGTGCATCTGGCTTTTCGTGGGTTCACAGTGAACATTCTTTGCCTTGTTGAGAACTCACATGCACATGTATATATGCAACTTTATTTCAGATGCCGCAATGCATCTTGGGCCTTCTCCAGTCTGTACTTGGGACCATGCACAAGAACGTTAGACAACACAAATTTCATACCCAGAAGATGTTTTAAGGTGAAACACGGGAAGTACCTTAGAAGTTGGAGGAATCTATATTTAGTTACCCTTCCTGCCAATAACAAGAAAAAGTGTAACTGTCCTGTCTACTGAAATAAATACAGAAGGCCAGCCCTGATTCTGCAGACTGCCCAGGTTAGAGATATCTAAAGCCAAAGGACCCTGAATACAGAGGAAAAAGCCATTTCTGGGAAATAAATAACTAGCAATTGCCTCTTTTGGAACTGGGGAGATACCTCAGACAGTAAATTATTTTGCTGGGTAAACAGGAGGACTTGAGTATGAATCCCAGCACCCATTTAAAGGCCTGGGCTTGGTGGCACCCAAAATACCAGCTCAAGGGAGGTAGACACAGGAAAATTCCTGGGCTTGTTGGCTAGCTGGTAAGCTTTGGGTAGAGTGAGTGACCCTGTCTTTTTGGGATCTGGAGAATATAAAATAAAGCAGACTGTTGCAGTCAGCTTTCTAGTTGCTGCGCAGAAAGAACCCAAGCAAAAGCGGCTTGTGAAGGAAAGGGTTTATTTGGCTTACGGACTCGAGGGGAGACTCCATCCTGGCAGGGAAAACGATGGCATGAGCAGAGGGCTGGACATCACCTCCGCCACAGCACTGCAAACAGCAGCAGGAAGGTGTGCCAAACACTGCCAAGGGGAAACTGGCTTATAACCCATAAACCAGCCCCCAACAACACAGCTCCATAAAGGTTGTAAAATTACCCAGAACACATTCATTTGTTTGTGGGGGACACCTGGATCAAACCATGACAGTGATTGAAGAAGAGAGCTAATGTTGATGTCTAGTCTTCACATGTACATGGGCCCACATACATATTAACACACCATGCACACGGACACAAGCCATTTTGAAAGATGACATGTGCTGAGGCTGGTTTGTTGCCAACTGGGCACTATAGGGCTCAAAAGCTTCCATGCGTGTCATCCCCTTTGCATGACGTTTTACAAGTAGGATATGTAACACACCACATGCTCCACCTACATACTTTTTTTTTTCGAGGTAGGGTCTCGCTCTAGTCCAGGCTGACCTGGAATTCACTATGGAGTCTCAGGCTGGCCTTGAACTCATGGTGATCCTCCTACCTCTGCCTCCCGAGTGCTGGGATTAAAGGAGTGCGCCACCACGCCCGGCTGTACATACTTTTAAATTTCATCCTGTCGTATTTCCACTGGGAGATTCACAACCAGCCTGGGAGAAAAGAATGCATTTGAAGGATGAGTAAGGAGCTCATGATGCGACCAAGAGGGGAAGCAAGGCATTGCAGAGTGAGGGAATTGTAAGAACAGCCCCTGGAGAATGAAAGGCTCTAGACATGCTCAGGTGGGACTCAGGACTGAGGGCTGGGGTGGAAGGGAGGCATGGGAAGAGCCCTGAATGCCATGCAAATGAGCTGATCTTCTTCCCTATGGGCACAGGAGAGCTATAGGAAGTCCATGGCCTGACTCAAGAGAAGACCATTGCAGACCAGCTCTGGGAAAACCCTAGCCTGCACCCAACCTTCATGTGTCAGGAGGGCTGCAAATGTATCTAGATCTCCTTCATGGTGAACCCACTGCCCATTTCCAGACAGTTCACCCAAGGACAAAGCCCCCATGGACCTTTAGCTGCTTAGCCAGGGCCAATGACCAGACCACAGAGAAGGAGCAATCAGGGGAGGGAGCCGAGCACAGAGAAACATTGGTTTATAATTAGGTGGCCTAATCACCTGTAGAAATTGTGTATTTCTGATGATCAATGTGCTAAATGGCTCTGGTTTAATTAAGTTCTGCTGACCTGTTCTCTTTGAAGACCTACTGAAGCGTGAGTCACAGCTCACGAAATCAACATGGAAGAGGAGCAACTTAAAAGGGGTTGCAGTTCCCGGAGGTCTTCATCTCTCTGTCCTCGTTCCCAGGTGCCCCTGGCCATTGTGGAAGGTGGGGTGGGATGGGATGGAACCACCTGCTTTCCAGCTTCTCTACCAAAAACCTAGACAGGAACCCTTCCAGAATGATCATAAAATGTGTCATAAAATGAGGAATGATGACCTCTTGCTCTCTATGAGCAGGGGCCCAGTATGCTCTGACCCTCACTGGGGATAGAGAGTTATATCCTGGGTCTGATCTAGTTCTATTAATAAGCTTGTATTTCCAGTTTCTTGAATGAGGTCACTTGGATTCCAAAGGCCTAAGGGCTGAACTGTCTTCTAGCTTCTCTGTCCCACACTCCTCAGCTGATCTACCTCTGCGACCTGCTTCTCTCTGGTGACTCACTGTGGTCCATCAAGCAAACCTCAGCCTCCCTGGTTCTCCAGAAGCCTCTACCTGCTCACAGCGGGAAAGCTCTAAATAGACCTTCATCCATGGTCAGGTTGTCTCTCCTCTGAGAAAACCTCAGAGCCCCTCAACACCATCCCCAACCCCACTTCCCTCTTCTCCCCTAGCACAGGCAGAGAGACAAATATGGTTGTGTTTATACTCCCAGATATTCCCAGGGCTTTCAAAGTTGGCACCTGTTGTAGTCAGCTACATGCCACTGGGATGAATCTCCAAACCAGGCACAATTTATGGGAGGAAAGGATTTATTTGTAGCTATAGATACAGGAGAAGTTCCAGAATGCAAAAGAGGCTGCTCCCCTTTCACAGGTCCAAGCAGAGAGAGAAACCCATCACCAACACCATACACACCACACACACAGAACAGGGAACAGGCAGGAGGGCAAGGAGAGAATTCTTTCACCTTTATATAGCCTTAGGGTGGGGTCTTGCAACCCTAACCCAGACTTAAAGGCTTCCTGAGTCTCTGGAATTTCCTTCCTGCACTGCCCACACAGGAAAGGATGTTTACTTCTAGCTTCTTTGAGCTTCTTTACATCCTGCCCCCTACGGAGAGGCTGCCTTCCTGTAAACATCCTCAGAGACCCACCTAAGATTACTTGAAAGGTCAAGTTGACATCAAAACTTAACTATCACAGCACCATAACTGTTGAAATCTTTTCTGGAGACTTATGGCCATTGGAGGCCATTGAAAAGGAGAAAAACATCATAAAATTAGATCCAGAACATGATTTTCTTCAAGCATCCAGTGGGAAGCCATGATGGGTGTGCCCTGCAGCTGTACTATCCAGTGTGGTGGCCCCCATGAAGTTCCTGAGGGAAAAAAAGGACTCTATCAGGATCTAGACAAGGAATCTGGCTGCATTCCTGAGAACTTGAACAAAGTTGAATTTAAAAGTAATAGACTGAGGTGTTTGGGGGGGTGGAAATTTTGAGGCAGAATGGCATTGAATTTGTGGTATGTTTTCTTTCTGCTGCCCTGATTCAGAGCTGCTGTGGGGGACAGCACAACTCTAGAGTTAACCTCTGCATGCCCACCCTCAGGTCCTAGCCCAGCTTCTATGACTCCAATTTCAAGACTGTCTCTTCCCCACTAGACTTGTTCTTCTCAGCTGGGAGCCCCAGATACTATCTCTGGGATCTTTTTACTCAGCACTCCTTTTTTTGTTCCTCTAGCTTGAATAACATCCCAAGAAGGGCAGTTGACTACTGGCACCCCAAGAGCCCACAGTCAGTCTTAGGGGAAGTCGATTTATAGGCTGATCCATTTGAAGCCCAGCCTCCATCTCCCCACTAGTATGAACTCCAGGCACCTTCTCACTAAGACTGTTTGAAACAGACATCACTATTATCATCACTACTGTGAGCTCCTCTCAAAAACAAATACTTATTCTGAGCACTTTTAATGGAAAGTCAGGAACATACAATAAATTTTTAACAGCCAGTAACTGGCCAGGCAGTCCCCTGTTCATGAGGTCATGTGGTCAGGACACAGAACAGGGTTTAGCACCTTCTCTCCTACATTCTACCTCCAAATGATGCTCATCCAGGCAGCTGGGAATGGGGGAAGGTCATGTGTTATAGTTAACTTTGCATTTCTGGGACAAAACACCAGACCAAAAGCAGCGGATCTCAGGGAAGGGTTATTTTTGTTGTTGTTGTTATTGTTGTTGTTGTTGTTGTTGTTTGGCTTACAGTCTCAGGGGGCACTTCATGATGGCAGATATTGTAATCAGCTCCATGTTGCTGAAACGAACATCTAACCAGACACAGTTTATAGGACAAAAGGATTGATTTCAGCTTCAAAATCCAGGGAAACTCCATCGATGATGGGAAACGCTGCTTACTTCCATAAATCCAAAATGAGAAAAACTACCCAACACCACAGCAACTCTGGGCTATCTGGATATCCTCCCCACCATGGCTTTCACAGTCTTTGCCCCCTCTTCCATAAAGTTCCCTGAATCATGGTGGGTGAGTTTTAAGTCTGTTTACTATTGAGATCTTAAGAGACTCTGGATTTCTGCTTTGGGTATTGTTGGGTTTTCCTCGGTGGATATCCTATGGCATCTCCAATGTTCTTGGGTTTTCATTGTAGCTTCACAGCTTCATGAGGTGACCTCACAGGGTTTCCTTGCCCTGTCTCTATGACCTGCCTCCCATGCTTAGCTTCAGCAGCTCTCTGGACTGGGGTACAACACATGACTCCCTCAGATCTGTATTTATTGTACTTCTAAAATCAGTATCATGTGGACAATACGGCTTCCAGATAGGAATGAAGCCTAGCTTTTGATCACACTTGTAGCAGCCTCTGTATGCTGACCTTGGGGAAGACAGACCTCCTTCAGCACTCTCCTTCGGGACTTTTCCTTTCACAAGAATTGGGATTCTTCCTACCATCACCCTTCAGTGAACCTCAGGGCATCTTTCCTATTGTCCCAGTGCACAGCGGTCAACTTATCTTAATGGTGGTAATTTATTTAGCAATTATAGCTGAAGTAGCTACAGTGTCTTGACCTCAAATTTTTAACTTGCTTACATTTCTTTCTGTGACAAATTTTTTATTTTATATATCTTTCTTCTCTGCATTTTGCTGTCTTTCATTGCAGATCTGAATCAGGGCAGCAGAAAGAAAACATACCACAAATTCAATGCCATTCTGCCTCAAAATTTCCACCCCCCCCAAACACCTCAGTCTATTACTTTTAAATTCAACTTTGTTCAAGTTCTCAGGAATGCAGCCAGATTCCTGATAGAGTCCTTTTTTTCCTTCAGGAACTTCATGAGTTAAGCTTTTATTATCCACATTTCTCCTGGCCTTCTGGTCTTTGAAATCCTGTCAGAATGGCCCATGAAGCTCTGCTTACAGCATTGTATGGCTTCTCTAGTCCAAAGGTTCAAATTCCTCCCACAAACCAGTTCCAAAAGATTAATAACCACATGCTCACATTTATCACAGTAACAGCCCCACTTCTCATGACCACACTTCCGTTGCAGTTACTTTCTTTTTTTTTTTTTTGTTACTTTCTTATTGCTGGGAAAAAAATGCCCCATCAGAAGCAGTATAAGGATTCATTTTCAGTTTCGAGGGTAAGTCCATTATGGCAGTAGCAAGAAGTCACATTGTGACATCCACAGGGAGGAAGGAGAGGGAGAGAGAGAACAGGAAGTGAGGGTGGGTTATAAAACCTCAAGGCCTGCCTTCAGTGACACGTTTCCTCTAGCAAGGAACAAGGCTCCACCTCCCAAAGGTTCCATGGGAGTACAATGCCACCAACTAGGTAATAATCGAGCATGTGAACCTATGGGGGCCAGTTTCCATTCAAACCACCACACATGGCTGATAGGCATCTCAAACTTAACATGTCCAAAATGACTTCCCCACACATTTTCTCTCTCTCTCTTTCTCTCTCTCTCTTTCTCTCTCTCTTCTAGCCTCAACAGATGTCCCTTCCCTTATCAACATGCCATGACAGCTTCCTTCCCTCCAAAATACATCCCATAGCTAGATCCATGTTCCCTCCTGCAAACAACTTTAGCTGAATGAAAAGAGAGGCTGGGCACAAGACTCAGATCCCACTCTAGGCACGATCAGAGGAGTCTGAGTCTCTTTCCTAGCTCCATTTCAAATAAATGAATGGATGAATGAATGAGAATTCTGATAGATGCACTTCAGATTCTAACTCTCACACCAAACTAGACCACTGCCCTGAGAATATTTTCCAAAATGAAGGGGATGTTGGACCCAGAAAAGAGGCAATACTGGACAACTAAATCAAAACCAGCACCCACCTCACTCTCATCGAGCAGGGACCACTGTGTACTCTTAGTCATGTGTAATCCTCTCTGGATCTCCCACCTTGTCCAGGACTAGACAGAGTAGGGAAGAAGGTTTGGAAATTATAAGAATGACTCTAGGTGGGAGGATAGGTGGTTGATTTGAGACCTCTCTGTCTTTATTATGAAGGCATTTAGTGCAATGAATTTCCCCCTTAGGACCGCCTTCATTGTGTCCCACAAATTCTGATAGGTTGTGTCCTCATTATCATTTGTTTCTAAGAAATTCTGAATTTCCTGTCTGATTTCTTGTTTGACCCATTCATTGTTCAGGAGCGAGTTGTTCAGATGCCAATATCTGTTGAAATTTTTGGATCTTCTCCCATTGTTAATTTCAAGCTTTAATGTGTTGTGGTCTGATATGATGCAGGGGATTACATTGATCTTCCTAAATTTGTTGAGGAATGATTTATGGCCTAGTACGTTGTCAATTTTGGAGAAGGTTCTATGCGCTGCTGAGAAGAATATATAATCTGTGTCCTTAGGGTGGAATGTTCTCTTATCCCTAGCTTGTCTATGGTGCTGTTTAGCAACTTTATTTCCCTGCTTGTCTTTTGTTTGGACAATCTGTCTAGGGATGGCAGTGGAGTGTTAAAGTCTCCTACTGTGATGGTGTTGGTGTCTATATCTGCTTTGCTTTTAAGTAATTTATGCTTTATGAACTGAGGGGCCCTTGCATTTGGTCCATACATATTTAATATAGTGATGTCTTCTTGTTGGATTGTTCCCTTGATGAGGAGGAAGTGGCCATCATTATCCTTTTTGATTGATTTTGGCTTAAAGTCTATTTTGTCAGATATTAGAGTTAGCTACACCACTTTTTTATTATTCCCACATGCCTGGAAAATTGTTTTCCATCCTTTTACTCTTAGTAGGTTACTGTCTTTAGTGATAAGGTACATTTCTTGAAGGCAACAGATGGAAGGGTCCATTTTTTTTATCCACCCTGCTATCCTGTGTCTTTTTATAGGAGAGTTAAGTTCATTTACATTCAAAGTTATAACTGTGAGGTTTGCTTTAAGCCCTGCCATGTTGGAGACATTCTGGGGGTTGATATCTGAGCTGTTGTTGTTATTGCTTTGGTGTTACCTTGCTTGTTCTCTGTTCCTTTCCTGGGGTCAGTTGCTTGTCTCATCTGCATGGGATATCTCATGTAGTATCCTCTGAAGGTTTGGCTTTGTGTTTAAGTAATTGTAGAGCTGGTTAGTTTCATGGAATACTTTCATTTCTCCATCTATTATTATGGATAACTTTGCTGGGTACAGTAGTCTAGGTTGAATTCCATACTTCTTTAGGCCTAGAATAGCTTTATTCCAAGCTCTTCTGGCTTTTAAGGTTTCTATGGAGAAGTCTGCAGTGAGTCTGATGTGTTTGCCTTTGTAGGTGATGAATTTCCTTTCTCTCGCTGCTCTAAGTACTCTCTCTTTACCCTCAATGTTTGGCATTGTAATTAAGATATGTCTTGGAGAGGTCCTCCTTTAGGTCCAATTTGTTTGGGGTCCTGCATATATCTTTTAGATATACAGGATTATCTCTTGCAAGGTAAGGAAAGTTTTCTTGAATAATTCTGTTAAAAATATTTTCTAAGCCCCTAGCCTGGTTTTCTTCTCCTTCTGGGATCCCAATGATCCTGATATTAGGTCTTTTTATGGTATCCCACATTTCTCTCAAGTCTTGTTCACTTGCTCTTTTGAATTTTGTCAAATTTCTGATTTCCCTCGTATTCTCCTCTGTTTTGTCTTCCATGTCTGAGGTTCTGTTTTCCCAGTTATTGATTCTGTTGTTGCGAGATTCTAGGGAGGTTCTTATTACTTCAATATGATTTTTGTTTTCTGAAACTTCTTTTTGGGTTGCTTCTATCCTGTTGAGATGTGTTTTCATTTCAAGGTTTGATTTAATTACTTCTTCCTGATACTCATTCTTATATTTGCACATGTCTTCACTTAGTTTGGATAGTTGGGTCTTGGTACCTTCAGTTTGCTGGTTTGCCTTAATTTCCATCAATTCTCTTTAGGTCCATTTGATTCTCCTCTACTATATTAAGCCTGTTGGCAAAGCTTGCAAGCTGACTTTGTGCTCTTTCCATGATCAACCTGAAGTTCTCCTTAGGATCTGTGCCATTATGATTGGGGTTTAGTGTCATGTCATCCTGTGCCTGCATCTGCTCTCTCTCTCTTTTGTAGTATCATTGCTGTCATTTGGCGTGGTTTCCTTAGCTGGTGTAATACTCTTGCATTGAGGTCTGCCCATTTCGATTCCACTTGAGATGATTGGCGGAATGCCTTTGAGCTGTCTACACTTTGCTAGTGTGGACAGGGAGTACACTGGGCTCCATGGGTAGGGCTGGGCACTCACTTGTTTAATCTGTGGGTGTGTGTTCTCTCAGATCACTGGCTGGGCTTGGATGGTGATACTAGGGGTAACCTGCTTGGGGGGGCGTGGGGTGTGTGGGAACTAGGTAGGCAGGCGGTGGGGTGTCGAGTCCTATGTAGCCTGTTGGGGGTAGCAGGGTCCCTCGGGGACTAGGTAAGACAGGGGGAGAGGGTTAGCCGCCTGTCATGGGCCACCCAGGGACTAGTTATGGCATGGATAACCACAGAACCAGCCCATGGGAAAACCACAGGAGCTGGTGGGCTCATGGGGAAACCGTAGGTGCTCAGGGATACCTCGGGAACCAGAGCTCTGGGAATACGCAGGGGTCAGCAGGCAGGGAAACCGCAGGGAGCCGGTGCTGGGGAAGCCGCAAAGGTAGGTGGGCGGGGAAACTGAGGGGGACTGGGGCTGGAGGAAGCCGCAGGGTTCGGCAAGCAGGAAAAACCATGGAGTAAGAAAGAAAAAGAAAAGGGAAGAGAAAAAATAGAAAAGAAAAAGAAAGAAAAGAGGGGAAAAAAGAATGACTCGAGGTATGTGGATATGACTCAGTGGCAGACTGTCTGCTCAGCATGCATACAAAGCCCTGGGTTCAATCCCTAGTTATGCAGAGAGAGAGAGAGAGAGAGAGAGAGAGAGAGAGAGAGAGAGAGAGAGAGAGATTAGAATTCTAGTCAAGAAAAGTGATCAAGCCGGGCGTGGTGGCACACGCCTTTAATCCCAGCACTCGGGAGGCAGAGGTAGGAGGATCGCCGTGAGTTCAAGGCCACCCTGAGACTACAGAGTGAATTCCAGGTCAGCCTGGACTAGAGCGAGACCCTACCTCAAAAAACCAAAAAAAAAAAAAAAAAAGAAAAGTGATCAGTCCCAGACACATGAGATGGCCGGAGGAAAACCAGAGACATGAACACATACTGTGTTTCGGAACCAGTCATTATACCGAGTTGAATGAGGCTAGCATAGGTGGGCCTAGCTTCATGACTATGTATGCACCCAATACATACACAGAACCCTCTGCCCAGAAGGAGGCCACACAAGTAAATGCATAAGGTCACCCTCTTGAGATTCTTAGTATTTTTATGTTGAAATCTGTGTTTTGCAAACAAAGTCCAGGGAGGCAATGAAGCAAGTGCAGGAGATTGGAAGGTGGAGCCTTTGCTCACAGTCAATATCCTGTCCCCACCACCTGCTGCCCTTGGCCCACTGTTCCTCAACCTTACCCAATTCCATCTTGGAAAGGAGCTGGTGGACATCAACTCCAGAAGAATCAAGATCAGGTGCTAAATTGCAGGATGCGGTCAACTGCCTTCACTGGACACCCACATTCCAAGTCTTGGAGTAACCCCCAGGACACTGGGAAGGTCAGCACACTCCATGAAAATCCTTGTGCTTACTCAAGGGAGTGTGAAATTAAGTAGCAAATTAAAAGTCCATCACAAGAGGTATAAAGAGAGAGAGACTGTGAACAGGGGCCCCACCGTTTCATTTTCTACTGGGCCCCACTAATGGCATAGCCAGCCCTGAGTAGAACTGAAGCTGGGGGGAGAGATGGCTCAGCAGTTAAGGCACTTACCTCCAGTGCCTAAGGCTCCTGGTTCAATTCCCCAGTACCCACATAAGCCAGACCCACAAGGTAGTGGCCCTGGTGTGCTCTCTCTCTTTCTCTCTCTCTCTCTCTATCTCTATCTCTATCTCTCCTTCTCTCTCTGTATCTCTCTGCTTGAAAATGAATAAATAAAATATAAAAAAACTGAGGCTGGACAGGTGGATTAGAGATAGGCTGGCAAGGGCCAGGCTGCTGCAGGGCTCAGCTTGTACTTTGTAGGCCAAGGTTGGCACACTTTTTCTGTAAAGAACCAGATGGTAATTATTCTCATCTTTATAGCCATATGGTCTCAGAGGCAGTGACTCAACACTGCTGTTATAATGCAAAAGCATTCAGAGATAATACAGAAGGCAATAACCAGGACTATGTTCCAATAAAACTTTATTTAAAAACAGACAATGACAGCGCTATGGAGATGGATCAGTGAGTTAAATGCTTGCCCTGCAAGCTTGAGGACTTGAATTCAATCCCCAAAGCCATGCAAAAATTTTGAGTGTGGCAGCACACACTTGTAATGCCTGCACAGGGAGGCAGAGACAGGACTCCTGGGGCTCACTGGCCAGCCAACCTAGCCTAGTGGGTGAGCTCTAGGCAAATAAGAGACTCTGTATCAAAAAAAGGTGAGTGGAGGAATGGAGGGCTGGAGATGTTTAACGGCTTAGCTGTTAAAGCCTTTGCCTACAGAGCAGAAGGACCCGAGCCTGATTCCCCAGTACCCACGTATAACCAGATGCACAAGGTGGCACATGTGTCTGGAATTTGTTTGCAGTGGCTAGAAGCCCTGGCATGCCTGTTCTCTCTGTGTGTATTTTCCTCTACCTCTCATTCTCTCTCTCTCTCTCTCTATCTCTCTCTCTCTCTCCCTATCTATCTCAAATTCAATAAATAAATTTTTGAAATTAAAAAAAAGGTGAATGGTGTTTTTAAGGAATAGCACCCAAAGATGTCCTATGACCTTCACAGGCATGAGCACACTCACGGATGCATACAGCTGTATGTGAACACACACTTAAAAACTATATTGGAAAGATGGCTCCATGGGTAAAAGTGCTTGCTATGCAAGCTTGATGACCTGAATTCAGATCCTCAGAAATCACATAAGTTTGGGTCTCCAGAATCCAGGTAAAGCCAGACACAGCAGTGAGCATCACTAACCCCAGACCTCCAACAATGAGATGAGAGATGGAGTCAGGAGAATCCCAGAAACTCATGGACCAGTCTAGCCTGGAATACCCAGAGATAGACAACTGGTGTCTAAGTGAAGACCTTGCCTCAAAGGTGGGAGATGAAGATCAACACCTGAAGTTGCCCTCTGACCTCCACATGCACACTGTGGCATGCGAGCATCTGCACTACACATATGCACGCACACACACATCAAAACACAGTGAGTTGGACTGGGTCTTCGGGCCATGGTTTGCCACCTCCCACTGCGCATAAAATCAGATAGAAATTTCTAGAAGGTTGACTTGGCTTCACTGTCTAGGGTGTCAGCACAGAAAGTGTTCAGGAAGTGAATGTTACAAAGCTCCAATTCCCAGGAGCCAAGGACCAGTCATCAGGCATAGGAAGGCAAGAACGGGTACCCGAAAAAAGTCTCCCGAGAGGCCAACACCAAGGTCACTGAACGGGCTTGCATGCTTTCTCCCAACAGAAGAGAGGAAGAGCAAGAGGAGAGTCCGAACCACCTTCACCACGGAGCAGCTACAGGAGCTGGAGAAGCTCTTCCACTTTACCCACTACCCCGACATCCATGTTCGTACCCAGCTGGCTGCCAGGATCAACCTGCCTGAAGCCCGGGTTCAGGTACAGCGCCCACCCCCCCCCCCCCCCCCGTCCCAGTGTAGCAGGAACTTGCAAGACACCCTGTGTGCTCAGCCCTCCTGGGCTGCCCTTTGTGATATCTCCATGGATACAGTCACCACAGCCAAACAGTCCTTTCCAAGAAATGAAATAGTTGTCATTATAAAGGATTCTTTCCTTTGGCGATGGCATTGGAGTGAGGGACATTGGTGATCTCCATCCATCTCTGTTCCCATGGCCCTTTTGTTAATGATTCCCAAATGTCACTCACAAGGAAAGCCAAAACAGTTGAGAGACTTTTCCTGTAAACACTTGCTTTATCAGAACATAATCACTGCCAGAGCCACCATACACTTTATCATAGAAGCTTAAAAGCAGCTCCAGGTAATGTGAAAACAGGTGAGCCTGGTGGTTCTCCAATGAAACTTTATGGATTCTGAAATGTAAATGTGGGATCTGGAGAGATGGCTCAGCAGTTAAAGGCGCTTGCTTGCAAAGCCTGATGGCCTAGGTTCAATTCCCCAGTACCCATGTAAAGCCAGATGCAGAAAGTGGTGCATGCCTCATGCATCTGGTGTTTGCAGTGGCAAAAGACCCTGCTGCACCCATTCTCTGTCTCTCTTTCTCTCTCTGTCTCTCTACTTATAAATAAACATATCTTAAAGAACAAAAATGTAAATTTTGCATAATGTGCAGGTGTTATAAAATATTGTTTTTCTTTAAAATATTTTAAAATGTAAGAACCACTCTTAAATCATGGGCCATTCAAAAACATGCAGAAGAAAAAAAAAGGGTTGGGGATTTAGCTCAGTGGATGCGCGCATGCCTAGCAAGCACAAAGCCCTGGGTTCGGTCCTCAGCACCGCAAAAAAAAAAAAATGCAGAAGTACAGATGTGGCTTAGAGGATGCCATTAGCCAATCCAGATGTAGACCACATTTATGTCCCTTTGGAGGAAGCTGATTGATGGACAGACCCTGGGCCTATGTCAAAACGGGTTTAAGCACCAAAAGCCTGCCCAGCATCTGTCATCGCTTCTCCCCAGAGCATCTCCTGCTTTGTCCATGTTTAGAAACACAATAACCTCTCATGGTCCCTGCCCTCTGCACGTCCCAGGCTGGCATGGGACATCCTGCCCGATCCAACTGTAGCATGGGCGGGCACTGTAAACAGTTTTTTGCATCATCCTTCTTTTCAAATAAAAATGCAATGGGCTTGTTCTCATTCAAAATCTAAACAGGCCCAGGCCAACACATCACTTTTTATTTTCTCCCAACCTCCTTCCTTCTGGCTGAACCAGCCCTGCCTTCCAGGGCTCCCTTTGCCTCCCATTTGGAATTACTCACCTGTTGTGCATTTAGCACCTGGATCTGCCATCAAGCCCAGAATCTCACACCTGCCTCCATGGACTCACCAAGTACAAATGTGTCAGCAACCATCAGGGCTCATGAATGCAGGGAGCTGCCAGTGTTCAACCTAGAGATGCCAAGAGGCCCACGGGGGAGGGGGGTGGAAACTAGTGACCTGCTGGTGGCAAGCAGCCCATGGATGGGTTTTATTTGGCCTGTACAATATTTGAAAATTTGCAAACTGGATGAGTCTGAAACATGAACTCACATATCCAGGTGGTCGCTGTTGACAGGAGCCCAGACCCACTTTAAGCCCTGCTCACCACAGACCCCACCCTTTCCAATTATCACTCATGCCTGGTTCCCTTCCTCGGTCATGCAGGTACTGAAGGTTGTGACGTTTGTCCCCTCTTGGAAGGCTGACCTCCAGATATAAAGAAACCCTGCATGATGTAGTTTTATCAACTGTAAAGTGCCTGTTCTTTGGGCATTTGAGGGGTGCTGGATGAAGTAAATTTCTTTGATGCATCTCCACCCTCTCTTCCAACCACAGATCTGGTTCCAGAACCAGCGAGCCAAGTGGCGGAAGCAGGAGAAGATGGGCGGCCTCGGTGCCCCGCAGCAGCTGAACGAGGCTGGCTCAGCCCTGCCCTCGAGTCTGGATGTGGCTGTGAGTGGCCCAGTCATCAAGGGGAGCCGAGAGACCATATTCTGGGAACATCCCAGCCAGACCCAGATGTGAAGAAGCCTCCCCCACTCCACCCCCACCCCCAAGCTGTGTCTATAGTACTAAGGGCAAGGGAAATCTACAGTGTGGACTAGTTGGTGTCTGGATGATGGATCAGGACCTGGGACAAGTGGCTGGTTCTCTGTCCTCTTGTCCCATCCTTGAGTGACAATCATAGTGCCTCTCCTTGCTCCCAAGGTGGTTTTTCACTTGTACAAAATTTCACAGATTACAAAACAGAGTCACAGGGTAAAGCACAGGACATGGAGATTGGACAATCAGCTCTAGAGTAGGCTGCCTGGGTTCAAATCCCCACTCTGCACTTAACACGGTGTGTCCCAGAAGACTCACCTAGTCCCTCAGATGTCAGTAGTAGAGGGTGTGTGTGTGTGGTGTGTGTGTGTGTGTGTGTGTGTGTGTGTGTGTGTGTGTGTGTGTGTAGGCCAGAGAACAACCTCAGGTTGTTCCTCAGGAACCCTGTCCATCTCTTTTTTTGAGACAGAGTCTCTTCATTGGCCCATATCTCCCCAATTCAGTTAGATGGACTGGCCAGTGAGCCCCAGAGATGTTTCTCTTGCTTCTGCCTCCCCAGCACTGAATGACAGGCATACAATACCACACCTACCATCTTATGTAGGTGCTGGGGACATAACTCAGATTCTCATACATGGGAGGCCAAAACTTTATCAACGGAACTATCTCCCCAGCCCCAAGTACTGTAATTTTGATAAGGACAAAATGAATGAAACCTAGAGACCTATGACCACTTGGAAGTGCCTTCCAAATATCAGTGTCCATGGGAGCCAGTGTGGTACTAAAAGCAGCAGGTAGAGCAGTGAATAAAACACAGTCCTGCCCTGCCCTGGGGTTCTAGGATTTACACCCAAACCCCAGTGAGGCCCTGAAGTGGGGCTTCTGGGTTATGCTTACAGAAACAGGGTTATGAGGAGCAAAGTGACTTTTCAGTTACATAGTTTCTACCCATGCTGTGAGAATTAGGAGTCTCCAGCCCAGGGTCATGTACCTCCTACAGTGACCACCTGTCAAGTGGTACAAGAGTTCACACAGGGCCTTTAGCACTAACCAAGGAGATCTGAGACAAGGCAGGACAAGCTGGCCACACTACCTGCCTGCAGCTGATGAAGCCATAGGGACAGCTGGAACAGACAGTGCAGGAACGAGCCTGGGTAAAAGCTTAGGACTCACCAGTCTCCCTTGATCTGTCCTGACAGGGCTCCAGGCTGCCACACAATGCTCTGCCCACGCGGACTCCTCCCACTGGGTGCTACCCACCAGCTCGGACTCAGATGACCTCACCCTGGTTCCCTGCCCAGATCACCCTCATCCCACAGCGCCCATGGGAGCTACAGCCCCTCCCAGGTCCTCTCAGCCAACAGGCCTGCGTCCCTGCCTTCTGCATCCTACCACCTCCACACCCCATGTGGGGCAGCATCTGTGCCACCTCATCATAAGGACTGGACAGTCCCTCACCCCAAGAGAGCCACTCTCCTCTCCCAGGGATGGCAGGTGGCAGGTGGTGTCCTGGGCCTCAGGGAAAATCACTCCACAATCCAGTGATGGCCCACAGCCCAGAAAGGAAGCTGTCCAGAAGTGGCCATTGAAAGGCTGTCCTGGCCACAGCAGCCAGTGAACTCAAAGGACAGAGCTGATCTCAGCAGCCCAAGTCCCTCTCTGGGGTTGGAAGGTTGGCTTCATGTGAGCTCAGGATGAGCTCCGGAATGGAGTGCTCTTAGCCTGATTCCTTGAATCATTTGCCCATGTAACATGGACCTCATGGAACACAGCAGCTGGACAGCTGATTTCTAAGGACCTTCTCTCCCTTACTTTGGGGAGATGAGCCCTGGGGAGCACCGAAGCATAGAGCAGGCCAAGAGGGCCGTGTGCTCCTGCTGCATTTGGAGCACTGCACACTTACACATGGAGCCTGACATAGAGCTGAACAACTCGGGTTCTATACAGGTTGGCTGAAAGGTGATGCTGACCTTTCCCTCAAGCAGGTGTCAGTGGCCTTGCACTTGGTTCAACTAGCACGATCTTTATGTCTTTGATATGAAAATCCCAGAATGGGACAGAAATTGAGAAAAAAAATTTAATTTAAAACAGAACTTGGTGCCTTCAGTTATTTTGCTGGGTTGGGAAGGGACATCATCGTCCTTGCTGGAATGGATGAAGAGGGAGATAGTAAGTTCTTTATAGGGTCTACCTTCCTAGAATGTGTGCAAGGGGTCCAACCTCATCCTGTGCTGCAAAATCTGAGGCAGATCCACCCCTGGCAGATCCCATATCATGCTTAAGACTTGATTTTTCCTCTCTGTAGGCCCGCAGCAGAGATAGAGTGCAGAATCAGAAAATATATTCATGTGGACATGGACTCAGGGTAGTAAGTTCCAAAGCCTGAAGATCTAGTTCTGATATCCCAGGGTGTCTCTAGACAGCCATGGCTGGCAGTTTGACATCATCGTTAAACCTTCACACTACTGGTGGGTTATACTTCTGGCCTATGTGGCTGGGGGCACAAACAGGAAGTTATAAGTATCCTACAGAAGCAAAACAATATACTGATAGCTCCTGGGGAGGAGGGGCTAGCTTTACCCATGGTTTGGTCTGATGAGATATTTCACTGACTTAGGTCAGGATGTAGCTGGCTGATTCTGATAGGACAAGGTTGTTTATTCTTTTCTAGAATCTGAGGTGTTTGCAAAACACTGCTCAGCAAAGAAAGGGGAAAGAGGTTTTAGTTTGATGAAAATCTCTACCAACCCAGTAGTGCCACAGGCCAGCAACCAAGCCTTTAACACATGGTCCTTTGAGTATACTTAGGATCCAAACTGTGGCACAGGTGCCCATTTCATAGCCCCAAAACACAGCATGCACAATGTAACTTGCATCATTTGCTCCCACTGGATTCACTTCTTACACTGTTGGCAGGAAATTGATTCTAATCGCTTTTAAGTTATGACTGTCTCAGACGTGGTTTCAGTGTGGCCACGTTTCAGACTGATCTCCTTCACACAGAGGTCCTTACTAGGCTGAAGGTGAGGATTGGAGAAGTGTCATAAATGCTACTATATCTCGGGAGTGGTGGGTCACTTCCCAGCCTGATCATGCTCCCACATGACCTAACCACTCACTCAACCCCCTGCTGAGTATCCCTGGCCCAGCTGTCCAGCTGTGATCCCTCCCTGTCTCTCTCTCTCTCTCTCTCTCTCTCTCTCTCTCTCTCTCTCTCTCTCTCCTCTCTCTCTCTCCTCTCTCTCTCTCCTCTCTCTCTCTTTCTCTCTCTCTCTTTCTCTCTCTCTCTCTCCCCTAAACATGATAGCAACCCCATCCACACCCCCTGGCCCAGGTGGTGTCAATCCCTCTAGACTTCTAGGCCTGTCACCTTGGTGGCAGTGCATCATGGGTAAAACTGCACATCCCTGACCTCCCTTGCAGACTGGGAGAAGCACAGGGCCCTCTGTTCTGGGGCCGCCCCATTCCCAAGCACATGTCCTCCCAAGCTTCCCTGGAACGTCATCAGGCCGCATCATAAGAGGCTCCGGTAGATGTCTCAGCTTCACTGTTGCAGACGTTGCATTGACCTTGGGAAAACACACCTTCCTCCCTAAGGATCTTCAAACCAAGAACTGTATTTCTTTTACCTTATATCCAAGAGACAGAAGAATTGCTTAGAACCCTTACCAGCTGTGGGACCTCAGGGAAGTAACATATCCCCCGCTGTGTACTTCTTCCCTGAATAGCAAGTTTCTTGCCCTCCTAGGATGACTGTGGCAATTAAATCAGTACCTCTGGCACATGGCACGAACTCAGTAGGTATTAGAAAGAATCACTTTCCCAAAAGCCCTACAGATCGTGAACAGCTCTTCTGATCCCAGGCATTGGACACCAATGAATGCTCAGGAGAGCATTCAAAATTATATGTGGCTGTGTTTCTTTTTCCAAGGAAAAGGAGTCCCCACTTCCATTAGCTTCTCAAAGAGTTCAGAGGCTTAGAGTTTGAATTCTGACAGTCTCTGACAGACACCCCAAGGTGGTGCCTGATAGGTTCCAATTCTAACATGAAGACTAGAGAACTTTTGCCTTTTTAAAAGTAATATCATAGCCGGGTGTGGTGGCGCACTCCTTTAATCCCAGCACTCCGGAGGCAGAGGTAGGAGTTCAAGGCCACCCTGAGACTACATAGTGAATTCCAGGTCAGCCTGGACTAGAGCAAAACCCTACCTCAAAAAACAAAATAAATAAATAAAATAAAAGTACTATCATATAAATATGATTTCCATGTGTACCCACAAAAGTATGTGTTAGAAACATAATTACCATTGAAAACCATAGAGCACTGTCATCAAGGATAGGTTAATGCAAATTATCACCAGAGTAGGTTCAAGTTCAGATCTCTTTCTGTGTGTGTGTGTGTGTGTCTGTCTGTCTGTCTGTCTGTCTGTCTGTCTGTCCCTCTCTCTTTCCATCTCCATCCTTGCCTTTCCACCATGAGAAAACATAGCAAAAAGGACCTTTCCATATCCAGCCCCTTGATCTTGAACTTCTCAACCTCCATAATCATGAGCCAATAAATTTATGTTCATTATAAAACACCCAGTTAGCGGTTTTCTGACAGAAGAGCGGAGCAATGCCAAAGTTGCATTGATCTCACTAATGTATGAGGTCAGCATGAAGATGTGACCAGTCCAAAGGAGAACAGATACAGAGCCAGCTGTGATGGCACACGCCTGGGATAAATCCCCTTGAGGGGCAGGGGGATCAAGAGTTGGAGACCAACCTGAGCTACATGGTGATACCTTGACTCAGCAAAAAAGAAAAATGAGTGAATGAATAAATACATTAAATAATTTTAAGGAAACAGATACACAAGGGCGATTATAGGAATGCTGAAATAAATAAAGACCAAAAAGAGACCAGTCATAGGGAAATAAGACAAGACTTGTTGGCAATGCTATTGACAATCCCTTTGCATTTCCAACAGTTTTCCAGTACTTGGATGAGAAAAAATAGATCAATGAGAGAGGTAGCTATCCTAGAAGAGTGTGCCAGGCAGAACCCCCAGTAATTCTTCTACGCCATCTCTGCCTCTCATGTTCCTCATCTTTTACGTGAGCCTAACATGACCAGTGTCAGATGACATCTGTGATGGCTTCATTGGGTAGAAGGTGTAGAGGTTTGGTTGGTGTAAAAACATTGTGTGGATGCAGGAAATTATCATTTACTGCTTTTCAAATTCCCCAGGAAAGTCCGGTCCTAAAGTCCGCATCTGTGAAGTATTTAGAATATAGTAACATTTCTTTACTATCTACTGATGTCTATAGTTCAAGTTTCCTTAAAAAGGCTAACCAAAGCAATATAAAATGGGCAAAGGACCAAAATAAGAGATTTATGGGGGAAAAAAAACATATACATGGCTATTAGCATATTAAAATATTGTCAGCCTCATACATAACTAAACATGTAAGTAAAGGGCTGGAGGTATTGTTCCGTGGTAGAGCACTTGTCTGGCATGTGAAAGGCCCTGGGGTCAATCCCCAATATCACAAAAAATGTAAATAAGCAGTTATGAAATGTGTTGATGTTTCCTTTCAAATTGGCAAATGCTTGGGATTGGGTGAGAGTTCAGAGAAGCAGTGGGTCTCGTGTGTAAGAAAGTATGAATCAGTATAGATCATGGGGGGGAGCAGTCTGTCACCCTTTATTAGTATGCTAAATACACGTCTCCATCAGGATTTATCAGCTGAATCGTATAGCTATGCAGCACACAATGGCATCGCAGTCAACAGCATCCCATGTACCAAGCTGGTCCCCTAAGAGCATATCTCTCGGCGACAATGCAGTCACCTTAGTATGTGTATGCCTCTCTATGACATTTGAACAACCAAATGACATAACGACACATTTCACAAAATGTGCCCCATTGTAAGAACGCTCACGGAGGCTTTGTGTTAGCAATAACTGAAAACCATCCAAATAGGACCCCAGCTGAGCCTCTGGTAATAAATGTACCCAGCTGTTAAAAACAATGAGAGACTGAGGTGTGCCTGATGGGGGCTTATCGCTACACGGGTCCTTTAATGGAAAAGGTGAGTCGCAGTAGAGCTCTTGGATTTTGTTCAAGTAAGAAAAGGATCAAGAAAATGTTTCCATATCAAAACATCATCTAGGGGCTGCGGAGATGGTTCAGTGGGCCAGGGTGTATACCATACCATGCATCAGGGCCTTCGTTTAAGCTCTAGTTCCCATGTAAAAAGCCAGGCATGGACACCCATGCCTGGAACCCCCCCGTCCTGAGGAAGGCAGAGATAGGAGGATTGCTGGGGCGGGCTCACTGTTCTGCCAGTTTGGCCAAAAACAGCAGCTCCAGCTTCAGTGAGAGACTTGGTCCCAAGGAAACAATGCAGAAGCCACAATGAAGGCAGAAACCTGACGTTCTCCTCTGGCCTCTGCAAGTATAGACACAGAGCATGTGCACTGCACACACGCTTCATACACACGCCATACAAACCATGCCACAAAAATAAATAAATAAATATATGGATGAATGAAGTTTTTAAATCATCTATATGCTGGAGTTTGGGGCATATTAGCTTTTTCTCTATTACCCTAAAGTTTAGTTGTTTGAAACAACAGCCTCTGTGGTTCTATGCCTGGTCAGACCAACTTGTCCAGTCTCGGCTGGACTTGATTCTATGTCTGCGGTCAGCTTGTCAGTCAATTCTGCTGAGTGACCTAGAGTGGCCTCACTCTCAGATCTAAGTGTGGCAGCTGTTAGCCAGGGCAGCAGGGTGACTGGACCACGTGTCTTCTACTAAGCTTCCTCACCAAGAGGTCACAGGACTCCAACAGCAAAAAGTGCAAAGCCAGAGGGCTTCAGAGCCAGGCTCAGAGCCCATGCATCACTCCCGCTGCGTGCTGGGTCAAAGGTGGCTCTGCAGCTCAGATTCAGGAGGGACAGCTGAACTCCGGTAGCTGTGAAGGGTGTTGTGGCAGCTCCCACCACCCATGACGCAGACACTCTTGGCACCTCCCTCAAATGCCTCACAGGCATCTCAAGCTTAGCGTATCTACAAACGACTCGCCATCCACCCCAAACCTGCTTCTTCTTCAGCCTTCCTGCTCTCAGGAATTCTTTCTTGTGACTGCTCGGACTAAAACTCTAAACCCATCCTTCATAAATCTTTGCTATCTGCTACTGAGGGACAAATCCAGCATTTGATCCCCACCTCCCTAAAGCCATGTCACCTGATAAATACAACTGCATCCCCACTATTCTAACTTCCACTTTGCCCCACCTGGGCCCTGTCCTCAGTCAACATCCAGAGACTCCAAGAGCGCGTGAGCCACACCATGACACTCAGGACTGTCAGATTCTACTCTGCCAGAATGGGAGCAAATTAAAGTCCTTCCATGGCCAACACAGAAGGCCCTGGCGCTCCTTCTACTTTGCCCAGAGCTGCCTGCCAGGCCACCCTGGTTTTCCACCTGCTGACCCAATCAGAAACATAATCCTACCCCAGGGGTCTTTCACTTCCTGCCTGCTCTCCAGTTGAGGGCCTGTCTCATTCTCTCACTTCCTCCCAGCCTTCATCCATAGACCTCCTCGCTTGCATCTCCCTACCTACAATAGCACATACATGCACACCATGTTCCTCTCTCGTCCCATGCCTCATCGTATTATTATATACTTTATTTGATTGCTGTCTGTCTCCCAACACTAAAATGTAAGCTCTATGAGGTAAGGATGGTATCTAAACTGTACACTCCTGTATTCCCTGTGACTGAGGCAGGTCCTGGAACATAGTAGGCATTTAATGTCCTTTATTTACATGTGCAGTACACACACACATGCACACATCCTTTATGCACAGAACATTCTAGATGGATTCACAAAACAAGCAAACAAAAAAAATGACAGCAATACTTCTAGAAAATTCTGTCAAAGCTCTTGGCTGCCCTCCCTAGGCCTGAGGCAAAACCCTGTTGCTGAAGAAACCACAGAATGCCATTGACCAGCGTCGAGAGACCCTTCAACGTCCGGAATGGTATCCAGCCCCCAGAAGGCAGTCAGTGTAGTGCTAGAAGGCACTGCACAGGCTGCCAAGGGAAATTGATCAATAACAGCTGGAGTAAACAGAGACCACTGACACGAAAAACAATCGGCTGCCATGAGTAGGCTGACCACACCTCCTACGGGGAGAGAACAGCAAACCAAGAAAGGAGCACCTGTGCAACGGAGGAGCCTGGGCCTGGGGGAGACAATCAACAGCTTTAAAATTCGGCCAATTTTCCACTTAGTGAGGGGGAGCCCTTGTCTGGAACTTGGGATTCAGGGCAATAATTACCGGATCCCGTACTCTTGGGCTCCTAAAACAAGATGCACTGTGGGAGCGATTGATGGGGAGCCTACTAAAAATAGAATCTAGGTAATCCAGTAATGTGTATATTTGTTAACCTACACTGATCACACTCTCCGAAGGAGATTGTGCTTGTATTTTTCAGGATGCAGCGAGTGAGCCGGGGGCCCATCTAACCCTACCAACCGACCGTAGGCTGATACCTGAGATTCTGGAAAGAGAGGAACCACCACAGTCATAACGTGGAGGATCCATATGGAATCCCGCAGAGCAGGACGGGAGGAACGAGGGACCCACAGCCACAGACATTCAATCTACACTGGATAAGCCAGAGAGACAGATACCAACGATCCTCGACACAAAGACCCCCTAATATCACGATCTTAAACCAGCCC
>PVHP010006576.1:0-60023 GCA_004024765.1 Zapus hudsonius
GAATTCCCCAATTCCCCCCCTCCCCATCCCTGATCAGTTGTATATCCTCCTCTGTGGGCTGTCTGTATTAGTCCTTGTGGCAAGGTATCCTGTATATCTTAGTACTCATCCCGGTCTTCCTGGCCCAAGTGTGTTGTTACTGATGGGTGCCATGCCTCCGGACTGTCTCCCCCACCACGGCTCTCACAATCTTTCCGCATTTTTTTTTAACTTTAATTTTCACATGAGTAATTAAGTATATATCAAGCAATAGTAAAAGAACAAATGATAATCATAAATAACAGAAAATCAAGACAGGCACTTGAGACATCCAGCAGAAATGACCAAAGAAGCCCTGCTGAAAAGTGAAAGCAAGTGACACACGGAATGATGTGAAATAAGAACATCAAATCAGGTATTTGAAACATCAAGCAGAATTGACTGGGGTCCTGGTGGAGGGCAGCAAGCAGAAGATAAATCATGGAATATCCAACTAGGCACTGACAAAATAAAGCAGAAATGACTGGAGAAGCCCACTGAAAAGAATCAGCTGGAGTTTCTATAGCTGGGCAGAATGTCTTCCCCTCAGGTGAGCCTTTGCTCTGAAGGTGGTGTCCTCTTCATCCTCACCTCTGAGGGCTCAGTAGGCCATTTAATGCTTTTGCTGGAAATCATTGGGTCTCTTGTTGCATGCATGCAAATGGGTACGTGAACAGAAAAGCAACAAAAGACGAAAGTTGCTCTTGAGTTTCTGTGTTGGTCAATCTTGATTGTCAAAGGATTTAGAATCATATAGCACACATACCTTGGTGTGTCTCTGCAGGTGTTTCCAGAGATGTTTGACTGAGGTGGGAACACTCATTAAATATGGGTGGCTCCATCCCCTGGGGTGAGTTCCAGACTGGGAACCAAAGTAAATCATGACTTCATTGTTTGTCAGGTATTTTGTCAGTTAGGGAGAAAGTGTCAAATACAGTTTGCAAATAAAATCACCCAAGGGGCATTATTTTCTTTCTGTGTTTCTTTCTGAGTTCTGTTCTGTTGGGGTTCTTCTAGGCAAGAATTCAAGGCTTGCCATTTTTATGAGATTTAAGTTACACCTAAGGGGCTAAATAAATACAAAATAATGGAAAAGCACAACTTTAGGACTTCTGGATCTGAGTTTTTGAAAGGAATGCAAGAAAAATTCTTCAATTTCCTCCAATAACTTCCTGAACATTATGTGGTGGTAGCAAAATCATAGACGTGGAAGGAGAATTCATCCAGCTAAGACATCACACTTTTCATTTATAGGTAAACTACCTAAGCTATCATCAGATTTTTGTGATAGTTATGCAGTCACATCAAATTGGAACTGTAAGAAACGGAACTTTACATGTATTCATGAATTTAAAAGAAAATAATCAATACTATCTTTTCCTATTGATATCAACTTAAAGTATATTTTCCTAGTTTTTATATATATGCCTACTGATGATACAATATTTTTGGCAGCAGGTAAATTTTTAATACAGTTTTATTCCACAAGCATAGTCTATAAACACTTGAAATTGATTTTTAAAGCTTTGGCATAATGGAAACAGCAGAAAATTACAGACTGAAACTTGTAAAACATAGGAAAGAATAGTTAGCATCATCCACTCATGTTCTAGATAAAAATTTTGCCTTGACTCGTGGATACCCATTCCAGGCCAAAGGTAAAATCCTATTAATAAAGAAAGCACAGAAAGTCATGGCACAACACCAAGAGACCCTATGAGATCCAGAATGGTAACCAACTCCCAGATGGTAGCATGTGTAGTGCTGGAAGGTGCTGCATAAGCTGTCAGGGGAAACTGGTCAAAGATATTTGGAGAAAGCAGAGACCACTGATTCAGACTGATACCATGAGAATTCGGAACACGCTTCTTTATGATAGAGATCAGCAAGCCAAGAAGAGAACACCTGTGCAATCGTGGTGCCAAAACCTAGGGGGTAGTCAACAGCTTTCAAATTGGCTAAGAGATCCATCCACTCAGTGACAAGGAACCCTTTACTGGAATTAGGATCTAGGGCAAAATCTTATGGGGACCAATAACCTGGACCCCAAGGGAAAATTCACACTACCAGAGAGCTACAGAGAGTCTACACCCATTAGAATCTTGCCAAATTAGCAATGTGTGTCTCATTTAACGTATACTGATCTCACTCTCTGATGGAGATTCTGTTTGTATTTTTCAGAAAGCAGTGAGAGGGCCTGAACAACCCAATTCCACCACCAAGCCATGGGACTATGGCTGACATCCTGGCAAGAGATGAACCACCCCTGGCTTACTGTGTAGGCCGCAAATGAAACCTATGGGAAAGTGGCATGATAAACAAGAGACCTATCACCACAGCAAGTCAGATAACCCAGGATAGGTCAACGAGACAGACACCAGTGATATCCAACACAACCCAAAGCAAAAATCCAGTGACACTTAAGATCTCAACACTATAGCAGACTCAAAACTCGCCCACCATGACTCAGGAAACTGAGCAGAAGAGGGGGCAGAAAGATTGTAAGAGCCACCATGTGGGAGACTATCTAGAAGCATTGCACCCCCAAGCAACAACATGCAGGGGGGGGTACTGGCTACATCTAGTGCTATTCATAACTCCCTACTCCATGGTCTGATCCAGTGTGCCCAAAGATGAGGATTCTCAGTGGATTGGGGACAGGGAGGAAGGAAATAGGGATACCAACATAATATTTGCTCATATAATGTATCTAATTTTGGATAATAAAGATATCAAAAAATATTTTGTCTTGAGACTGCACGCACATATGATATGAGCCAGGTCTATGTCTTTTAGTTTCAATTTCTTTCTGTTACATTCAGTTGCTTTTATTTTTAACAATTGAATTCACACATAATATTTATACGTATTTTTGGATTATAGTGCTAGAACACAGATGTGGTCACTTTGAGAGACCCTACTACCCAGGGCTCAAGACCAAGTGGGAAAGCAAGAGCAAACCTCCTGTTATTAAGGACCCCAAGGCCACCTGAGGTATGGCCTTGAGTCTTATCTAGGGCTTTCCTCATAGCTCCTAGCACATAGACTGGGTCACCAAGTAGAGAACTCCCCTTCCTTGAAAATTTATAAAAGTAAGAAATTTCCTTAGTTTTTCCAGAAAACTGGCTTTCGTGATCTTGCCACAGTCTCCATGGAATACTAACCCCCCAACATCTCTTCACCAGAGATCCATCTTAGCATCTCTCTACAAAGCCTATATTTATGAATCTTTAAAAAAATTAATCTTATAAGTAGGTGATTTGATACAGCTCTATATTATGTAGGAATTATTTTAGGACACAACCACTTGCTTAAGAAAACTTACAGCACACAATGAAAGAGGGTTCTGGGAAGAGAGGGAGGAACCAGAAGAGTGCCTTCCAGCATGCCAAATGAATCTCAATAGTGTTAATAATTTGTAAAATGCTGACAAAATTAAGATGTAGCCAATGGGAGTTTGAGCAAACAAACTTGTCAGAATAGAAGCCAATGTGGCCATTATTAAACTCTGGAAAATTTAAAGGGACTGAAATATTGCTAATATATCATCATCACATTGCTACAACATAGAATGCATTACTAATATGTCAAAAGTAGAGAGAATCCTGCATTCTTTTTTTTCTGCAGAAAGTAAAGGAATAAAACCATGAGGGAAGTGTGCTGCTAGGTACTTGGAGATTTCCCTGTTCCTTCTCTACTTCCTCCCTGTTCATGTGATGATGTAATTCCAGTTTCCTGCTTCAGCCATGTTTCCCCACCATTAATGGACCTTTCCTCAAAACTGTAAGCTGAAAATGAACCCTTTTCTTCCTTAAATTGCCTCTGGTCAGGTATTTTGTGCCAGTAACTACAAGGTAACTGATACCATAGGTGCAATATACATATAGACCCTCGTTTTTGCTCCTGCAGAACAGCAAGGCATTTTGGGTCTCATGCTGCAAAGCCTTATTCCTTTATTTCTCTTCATCCTCTGAATCTGAAGATTAGACTTTTTCTTATATTTACCATGCATATGAATCTTTGGCTTCTCTCTTTGTAAGTGTACTTGCCTCTTGCTAGACATGATGATCATTTCTCCTGCAGACCTTGCTACATTCTCAGAGGTTTGTCAAAAATGTTCTGACCTATGCACTGTATCCCTTTCCTCCATTTATCACTGCCGTGACCCAAAATCTGAACACTGACAGTGTTCTGGAGCTCTAGCTGAGGACTTCCTTATTAACACTTCAGGCTGACCACAGTATGCATTCCTTTCAGTTTGGAACTGTTTTTTTTTTTTTCTGTATGTTACACTTTAGGATTCATATTAGATGACATAATGCATGTGTCGAAGTCTACTTTGCTGCTTTGCATGATGTTATTTTGTGTTGAGTATATCATTTATCTTACAGAAAAATAAATGGTACTTTCATGATTTGGGACAGGTGGGGGCCTGAGCCAAAGCAGAGGAGGAACTGAGCTTCCTCTCCATTGTTTTCTGTTTCTTTTCCATGTGGTACTTGCTTCTATCCTTTTCTTCCAGGAGACAAGAAAGGAGAACATAAGTACTAGAAAGAAACAGGAAAACAGAAAGATAGATGGATAGACATCTGGAGGAGTTTTTAACTGCTAAGGTGAAGGGACTCACTGGGAAAGGATAAATCATTTTTCCAAACTTCCAGTCCTGAGTGCTGCCTTAGCCCCGGGAGATAGCTTTCTCTGTTCAAATGCTCCTTGTCTTACAGGTCTTTTTTATTGTAAACCCGTTCCCTTCCTGGAGGAAACATGGAAATTCAGAGCTATATTACTAGCTACATAGATCATACAAAGATTGCAATATTCTGTCTAGGGCTGGGAATGTAGCTTAGTAATCCATGCTTGCCTAGCATGTGAGGGATCCTGGGTTCAAATCGCAATACAATGTGGCTAGAAAGACCTATGTAGTCATCCAGTTGATATGAAATTGGAAAGGGCTGGTACAGCTCTAAGTCTTTGTCTGACTTCCTTATAAGTCAGGTGAGACCTATAAATAGGATACCTAAAAGATAGATTTATAGGTAAAAGAAGAAAGGGCCGAGGGCCTACATACTTCTTGTGAGCAACGTTCACACTTATGAAAGATGACAAGAGATTAATTCTTCATAAGGAGTATATTTGACTTGAATAATTTAAATATCCAAACTACCCAATAACATGATAAGCTTTAACAGAGCAATGAAGCAGGAAAGATTTTATGTCTTTAGCTTTGAAACAAGGATTGGCAACCCTTCTGTAAAAGGCTGCATAATATTTTAGGTTTTGCCCGCCAGAGTCGTGTTTTAGCTCCTTACATAAAATGCATATTAGAGGTGAACTTGGACCCCAGTTAATAAGTTTCCAATGTTCTCATTAATATTCTGGCGGCAGCAAACAGGTGCAGATAGGTTTTGACTTAAATGTGTTAAAAGACTTCTAGGACTTTTCTTTATGCATTGGCATCTCAAAAGTGGTGAAAACACCGAAACGAATGGACTGCTGTCTTCAAATTTAGAACTTCTGGAAGAAGCCACCTGGAATAAAATATGACTCAAGTAAAATTTTGAATGACTTCTTTTTTGGGGGTTAACCTTTTATTGATAGCTTTCATAATTGTAGACCATAATCCATTGTGATTCCCTCCCCACCTTCCCTCCTATCTCTTCCCCTCTCAATTAGTCTCTGATTTGTTTCGGTGTCATGGTCTTTTCCTCCCATTATGTGTGGGTATTATCAGGCAATGCAAAGTCAAGAATATCAAGGCCATTTTGTGTCTGGAAGTTTGCTTTGTGAGCAGTCCTACCCTTCCTTTGGCTCTTACAATCTTTTGTGTACCTCTTCTGCAATAGACTCTGAGCCTCGGGAGGTGTGATAGAGATGTCCCAGTGCTGAACACTCCACTGTCATTTCTTCTCGGCACTGTGGTGTCTTTTTTGTTATTCCAGTGGTCACTGCCATCTGAACAAGATAAGCTTCTCTATCCAAAAGTGAGAATAGCATTATTATATGGGTTTGCTCAATAAATGACATTTTTTCCTCCTTCCATCAGAATGTTCCCCTGTATTATGCAGCATTATTTTAATATTAGAAAGAGTAATTATTCTACTTTTACCCAGGAGAGATTGTCCCTAGAGTTTGACTGCTCACTCAAGGCACTTTTTTTCTTTAACGTGGACTTTGGCATTTCACTCTCATTTGTACCCACTGACGTTAAGGTGCCGAACCTTAGAATTCTAATCAACCTTTCTTAAATACCATCCACAGAGTCAGAGGATTGAGATAATATTAGTATCAAGGGAAAATGAGATTTTTAAATAACTCAATTGCATTTGTCCACTATTTAACTTACTGGTACGGAACAATTCACGAGACAACGGTAAGCGAAACTATTTGCTAAGAGAAAGGAAAACAACTGGAGCTAAAAATAAAAGTTTTAATAACAAAAGATGTTTTAAAATTGCATTTTTATATCTATTAGTTTGTTTGTTTTTTTTCTCTTTGGTTTTTCGAGGTAGGTTCTTGCTCTAGCCCAGGCTGACCTCTGGAATTCACTCTGTAGTCTCAGGGTGCCCTTGAACTCACTGCCATCCTCCTACCTCTGCTTCCTGAGTGCTGGGATTAAAGGCCTGTGCCACCACGCCCGGCTCTATTGGTTTTTTCAAAGAACTAAAACATGTTTTAAAATTATATCTTCCTAACCATGTCTGAATGATTTCCCTGTGTAATATTTTACCAGAAAGAAAACTTTGTAGTGAAGTTGAACAGGATGGGACATTTTCTCATGTTCCATCTGAATGACGTTTTCATTTTGATGAGCAGTCTCCTGGCTTTCCAAGCTCCGGCTCTCTGTGGTATCTAGACATGCACATAATAGAAGTGCAGAGGTGAGCAGGTGCCATGATTGAAGCACCTGATGCAGTCTCAACTGCCTGTTCAGTTCCTTCTTCAACCTCAGTAACTGCGGTCCAAGAACTCTTTAATATGAGCTTTAATATGATGCGACATGACTCTGACTTGCAAAACCCATGTTATGTGGCCTTTTCCAGAAGGTTTACTAATCCCTATCCCAAAGTCAAGCTAAATGGGCACTCTTTTCTTTCCTTCTGTTTTCTCTCTTTTGTGGCCTTGAACTGAAGGGGTAATCTGTTCATGGGAAGTCTTCAAGCTGGTACAGGGGGGAACACTGGGCGAGGCTCCTTTTCTCATGCTATGAACTGGTGTGACCCTCTGAAGCCAGTCAGAACAGTCCAGCCTGTGGTAGGAGGATAGATTTACAGGAGTTTTGATTTCTTTGTTAAAAAGGATTTCGGAATTTTGGGGAAAAAAAGTATTTGTTGGTGGAATTGATTATTCAACATAGCTGCGATTTCTGTAAACGAATTAGAATAATTAGACATATTCATTGATTTCAACTTGATCCCTTAAAGGGAAAAACTTAGATCTTAATTGACAGATTCAAGGGAGAAAATGAAAATGAGCTTCTGGAAAGCAGAATGAGGCATCTGCCAGCTCTCTAGGATACAAATGATTTACCATGTCTTACACTGTTAGGTATGCATTGAAAAAGTGTTTGACTGAAAATGAGCAAGGCTCTCGAGCTGTGCTGTCTTAATGGAAACCACTTACAATTAATAAGTACAGTTTGAATTTTGTTCTCAGTGTTGCAATGTCATTCACCAAAAATGAGGAAATATTATTTTTTTTAAAGATTTGTTTTTTTTTTTTTTTTTTAAATCTTAATGGTAAGCAGCCTCCAAGCTTCTGAAGAACAGGTGTATGGAGTGGAAGAAATAGTCTTAATTTTCTGAGGAAAATCTAAATAATACTTACAAATGCAGTCATGACTTCATTAACAATTTGTTCTTTTGTGGACCTAAAGATGAGAAATGGAACAAAAAAACCATCCGGGTATTTACTCTTAGAATATTATAAACTAAGGCATATCAGTGGATAATAAATGGCTCTAAGATATCATACTAGACAGCAATGCAGTAGAGAAAATAATGGCTAGAGCATAGTGCTTGTCCTAAAGGCGATATAGATAAAAAAAATAACTATTAGTTAAGCAACACGACTTATGCCTAAAAGCACCAGAGGAAAAAGAGTATCTTTGTGCAGTTGTAATTTATAATTAATAGATAACTAAAGTCTATCAATCAGTTCTTATTAGATTTAGTTCTTATGGATTCCTTGTATAGTTTCAGATGGGAGATCCTCCCTAATCCTTGTCTTGTGGGGATGAGAAGGAAAGGTCGATATCTTCTTATTTGTAAAAGTTATCTTAATGATGGAACCAATAAATGCATAGAGGGAAATGGTGTTTACCAATGGTAGGACAAACAAGGAATTGCCAAATGCATAATTTCAATTATAATCTATAATTTCTAGAGATCTGTAGAGCATAGTGCTAACAGTTAATGAAATTGTATTGTACACTTGAGAATTTTTTTTGGAGGGTAGATCTCATTGTATCATTACCACCAAACAAAACAACATTCCCTAAGAACCCAAAATAAAAAAATAAAGAAAAGGGTGCTGAGGGGAGGGAAGGAATGGACTCTAACTTGTAATGGGTATGAATGTCTTCTTGGCATAATAAAAACTGCCTAAAATTGATTGTGGTGACTGTACAGCTGAATAAATACTCTAAAAACCACTGCACTGCACACATTGAGTGAGTTGCATGCAAATTATACATCAAGGTGTTACAAAGAAACCTTCCAAAGCCAACTTTTCCATATTCTGCTGTATATGTGAAGCTTTTGTTGTTCAGCGTTTTTCTTGTTACTGTTTTGATATCTAGACTTGTAGGGGAAATCAAAGGTTTTGGTTTATTTGGTGGTGTCAGAACCCGGTCTCTCCATGGTAGTTGATGCCTTGCGGTTGGTCCGTGTGCTTTATGTGACCAGGCTCAGCCCCAGCTCCTGGCTGGCTAACTCCGAGCCCTCCCTGGATCTTTACAGGACATGTAAGGCAAAGGTGCCTGAATTGTGGTGACTGAATCAGTGCAGCTTGGGGTTGTCATCAACATCCTCCTCACACTCTCTATTATTTCAAATGGAAAGCCCAAAAGTTTATATCACCTAGTGATGTCATTGCTGTCTTGGCTTGTGAATGTACATGATATTTACACAATGATGAAATCATCTAGTGACACAGT
Organism: Zapus hudsonius; assembly: GCA_004024765.1. Classification (NCBI taxonomy): domain Eukaryota; kingdom Metazoa; phylum Chordata; class Mammalia; order Rodentia; family Dipodidae; genus Zapus; species Zapus hudsonius. The sequence goes on from PVHP010006576.1 coordinate 9,173, forward strand.
TCCCAGACTCTGTCCCTGTCCTCAAGTGACACCCATTGCCAGTATATAAATTACACATAAATTCCTTTCAGACAATCTGGTCTTTGGGAATAGAATTGCTATTACTCACAATTACTTCATTTTGGACACACTTTAAAAGTTTAAAGTGGAAAGTCAGCTCTCTTGCTTTATGAATTCTTACTTTGGTAGTTTATAGGTAGTTGTAATGTTAAACCATGTTTGAAATGTTAACTGAAGTTGGGCAGCCCAGATTTCTCCACGAAGGATGAGAGGTGATGCTTTTGTAAGGTGGTTGCTGAAACAAGACAGAACAATTGTTTGGTTAGAATTAAAGTAACCATGTCTCAGAAAGCAAGTCATGCTGTACTTTACTGCTTTATTAACAAGATTACAACATTGCTGTTGTCTCCTGTTCATAGTGGTAGAAATTCAGTCAAGAGTCATTTTATATATTCCCAGATTTTAGTGAGCTCTCTATTTATTTATTTATTTATATTTATTTTTTGTTTTTTTTTTTAAATTTATTGTCCATAATGAGTTACAACATTTAGTGGGCAAACAATGAGGAGCTCTCTATTTAAAAATAAAATTCTTCTAATAAACTCTGATTCCCTTGCCTACAGAAAGCTACCTTGACCTCTTTCAAATTCCTGAGATAAGATAAAAACAAACAGAAACACATGTAAATCACTCTTGTCTAACCACGTGACATTGTTCTTTAACATTGTCACATCCTATTGTGTTGATCAACATTCATAACTCCTGGAATAAATGTACCCCTGATAGTTTGGACATGGTTGACCTAAAATTTCTGAAATATATGAACTCAAGCAATAATTAAAAAAAAAAAAGAATTAAAGTACCCAGTTGGAAGTGAGTGAGTGGCTCCTGATTGGTCCCATGTCTTGTTTCAGAGCTGTGTGTACACACACTGGGCTTGACTTGCTTGTGGTCGTTCTCTACAGTGCCAAGGCCATTCAAGTTTAGTGGGCTTGGTTAAATTCTTACATTGGAAAGAAAGCATGAGAAGCTCATTTTCATGTTTGTGATGTGTAGTTATGCCTTTTAAGTCATTCCTTTCTCAGCAATCTCATTATATAGAAAAGATTAGGGAAATTAATTTTTTTCTGAGATCTTTGTATAGCTTCCTTAACATTCCCATATATTATTATCCTGTTACTAAAACAGGCATGCTCGTTTTTGCAGATTAATATGTTTTAAGCAATGCGTTAAAATTTTTCTTGAACAGTACTTTTCAGAAGTTTTTAATATCAAATGAGACTCAGGTATCTTAATGTATCAATAATTTAATGTATTAGTAATACAAAGGAAAATAGAATGTTTAAAATATCCTTGTCCTTTGTCAAACCTTAAACATGTTTGACTAAATGGCTTGTCTTTTTGTACCTTTGATTTCATTTTGAGTGTGCATGATATGAAAATTATGGCATTTGAAATGTGATCCAAACTCCCTATTAGGGAGACAGTGTGGGAAGTCAGCTCACCTGAGAGGAGGGGGTTTTAGAGGCAGACATAGGGTTTCCGTATTAGCATGGCACATTTGATGTCTTCAGGATGGTTAAGAGAAAGGTGGAGAGAGGGTGCACGGGTGAAGATGAGGGAAGAAGCAAGGCTTACCCAACAGCTGAGCATGGCTTGTGAAGCTTTTCCATGTTCAGATACTTTCTTCAAGTACATGAGCTCACTCAGAAGCTTCTGTGTATGAGAGCTGGGAGAGCTGGGGCAGGTGAGACAGAAGAAGCCGGAGGGGTCTACATCCCTCTTCTCATGAGCTCAGCTCTAAAAGCTGCTGGAGTCTGGAGGAGCTCTGCTGCTGTTGTCTTGTGGGAGACACGTTGGAGAAACTGTCAGGCACCGCTTCTTTCGTCATGGAAACTGGCACATACTGCTGTCTATTAAAACCATCAAATTCCAAATTGAGACTTTGTAATTTTGGAAATGAACCTAGTAAGTCAAGATACACGATTATGATCCTGAGGAAATCCTTGGAATGTAATTAGTAAGTTTTCCTTCATTTAGGCATTGCTATATTTACTTTATCCAAACAGATAGCCTTTGAAGGAAAGCTATCTTATTACTTACCTGGCTAATATTAATAGAATTGAAGTGACCATCAGTTAATAGGACAGGCTAATCTTCACATGTTTTCATATTTACCTGACACCAATAAAATAATGTCAACGTAAGATATTTTTGCACTTAGAGTGAAATTAATGTATCCGTATCATGGCCCCTTTGTGATGAGATGAAGTAGTCCTTATTAAGTGAGGTCATACAGTTTGTCTTTCTTTATTAGGATTACTTCACTTAGCATAATCTCTAGGTTCACCATTTAAAGTGACAGTAACTTCCTTTGCAAGGTTAAATGATAATCTTTTTATATGCATAACATAATTTGTGTGCATTCACTTAGGTGGTCCCATACCTTGGCTGTTATAGATAACCCTGCAATGGATATGAGAGTGCAGATGTCTCTTTGATTTTCTTGGTATGTATGAAGAAATTAGATTGTTAGACCTCATCGTAATTCTGCTTTTAATTAACTCAGTAACTTTATTTTCCTTTGTGGCTGGACCAATTTACATTCCCACCGACAGTATTTAAGTATTCTGTTTCCTTCATGTCCTTGGTGCTTGTTACCTTTGATTGTTTTCATTATAGCTATTCTAACAGGTGTGAAGCAGCATCTCATTGTGGTCATGGATTATATAACCCCAAGGATGAGTTGAGTACCTTTTCATATGTGTTTGGCCATAGTGGGCTACAGATTTAGTGCACTCCTGCAAAAATCCAGTGGCATTTATCACAGAGACACCTGAATCACAAAGGACCTCACATAGCAAAAAAAAAAAAAAAAAAAAAAAAAAAAAAAAAAAAAAAAAAAAAAAAAAAAAAATCACATGCAAGAAGAATAAAGCTAGAGGCCATATTTTTTTTTGATGTCAAATTATGTTACAAATCTCTAGTAGTCAAGGCATTATAGAACTGGAATGAAGCAGACATATATATTACAGTCCAGAAATAGATACACATGCATATGGTCAACCTCTTGAGAAAGGAATCGGTAATCAAAAGAATGAAATTAGATTCTCACAATCAATCAGATGGATTAACAACAATGTAATTCCCCAAACCTTAAAACACCTAGAAGAAGATGGGAAAAGCTCTTGTCATGTTGGGTTTGGCAGTCTTTTATCATAAAACTAAGAGTCCAGGCAACAGAAGCAGAAACAGACAAATGAAACTACATTCAACTACAAAGGTGCTGCATAGCAAAGGAAAGCAATCAACAAAATGAAAAGGCATGTATGTAATATAGGGTTAATATCCAAAACATATAAGGTACACATTCAGTATAACAGCAAAAAAATACCTTACTTCCCCAAAGAAAATAGTCCTTCCTTTAGACTGGAATACATTGTTATGTTCAGAAAAAAATGGCAGTTTTTTAGAGGTAAGATATGGGTCCACGTTCATAGACAAATTCTAAAATGTGTAATGGCTCCTTTTACATGGACAGTACATTGCCTCTAAGAACTTTTCTTAGAATTTTCTTAGATTTGGACTGACTATATGCACAGGAAGGCAAAGGACCTTTGTTCCTGATTCACTCTTACAGGTAGAGTAGGGTTTATTTTACTCCCTCCGTTCAGAGCCTTGGAAATGATATTTATATAGCAAAATTGCAAAACTAGAGTTCTTTGTTAAATTGGCAACACTAATTGTTAGAGAGCTGTGGGATGCAGGGCTCAGTGTTTACTCTGTGTGGTACAATTAAGGTGATGCTAAAATAAACAAGTTGGCAATGTCTGCCTTATTTATGACGAAGCATATTTAGCTTTCTATTTGGAAAGTGAGCTGCCTCATGTGTCTGATGCATAACACATTTTAAGGACTTGGCTCCGGTTGGTAGCTCTGTAATGAGGTAGAGAGCTACTTATCTGTAGGTATTGTAGAGAGCCTAAGCGTGAAGCTCTCAGGATACTGGCATCTGCTTTGGAAAGCAGATTTCTGGGCCAATTTGGTTCAAGCTTAATGCTGAGTCATTCTGTCCTCTCCCTGACTGATGGAGGGGGTGCTCAGAAGGGCAGCCAAATGACCCCTTTTCTAATGGAAAGGGCTGCATCTACACTGCAGGAAAACATTCTTAGTGTTGCATTAATGAAAATATGCCATGAGGTCAGTACATGTGCTTACAGGAAAGATGTCCTGGAGTGGTTATGCAAATTCCAACACCCCAAGCATGCCCTGGATTAGGAACCACATAGTGATTTTGGGCTTGAGCTATGACAAAGGCTGTTGGAAGGAAGGTGTGTGGGGGATGTGCATCTCAGAACAGTATTGAGACAGAAGTCAATTTCAGATGTGTCTCAAGGGGGTCTCTTTCTAAGAAGACACGAGAATCTTTTATCAGATTCAAGAAACAGTAGGCACACTATAATAATTCCTGTAAGGTTTCCTCAGAACTTGTACATAGTTTTACTTAAAAAATGTAAATGGGTGTGTGTGTGCACACGCGTGGCACTGGGCACATACATATCAGTAAACTAGGGAAGATCCATTGAACATATTTCCTGTGTTAGTTCGTGCTAAGAACTTGGGAGGGGCTTTTTCAAGTAGAGCTATGCTTTAAGGCATATCAAACATTTCAGAGAAAAGTTGCTTCTGATCTAACCTTAAAGGCTTTGGAAATTGTGATGTCTGTCTGACATATTGGGTCTTAGGTGTCTTTTGGGAGATCTTATGTACCACTGGCAAATCTGGCTGAATTTCAGATATAGGATTTAGACTGAGTCATCTCTTCTGACCTCTAAATTTGTCTTAACTTCAAATTCTGCATTACTCTTATACTACAGACTGACAGGTAGTCGATTCAGAGATTTTAGGGTTTAAAGCAGAGGAAGTTGGAAATATGAAAATGATGAGTTAAGAGTTTTTAATTGAAAGAACAGGTTAGGGGAAGGCAGGGCCTTGGAATTAGAGAGTGATGAGGGAGGAGAGGAGGGCTGGGCTGCAGCCCAAGACGAGAGTCAGATTGAGGCAACTGATCAAGTCCAGGTTCATACCTTCATGTTTTTTAAAGTTATTTTTATTTTAAAGTTTTATTTATTTATTTATAAGCATATAAATAGTGAGTGTGTGTGTGTTTGTGTGTGTGTGTGTGTGTGTGTGTGAGAGAGAGAGAGAGAGAGAGAGAGAGAGAGAGAGAGAGAGAGAGAGAGAGAGAGAAGAGAGAATGGGTACACCAGGACCTCCAGCCTCTGCAAATGAACTCCAGACACGAGCCATTTTGTGCATCTGACTTTCCATGGGTACTGGGGAATCAAACCTGGGTTGTTAGGCTTTGCAGGCAAATGCTTTAACTGCTGAGCCATCTCTTCAGCCTTAAAATTACTTTTGAATTTTTTATGTTCTTAGTTAAGTGTTCTACTCTATTGCTGTTTTACTCTTTGTGTAGCAAGTTATGCGTATGTCCTTCTTGGGCCTATACCATTTTCTGATTTTTCAAAGTGTGTGTAGAGGCCACACTTTTGAGACAAGGTCTCTCATTGTAGGTTAGATTGACTCTCCAGCAAGCCTCAAGTTTCCTCCTGTCTCTTTGCCCCAGTGTTGGGATTCCAGGACATGTTTTACCAACATGTCTGACAGTTTATGTGAGTACTGAAGATCAAATTTAGATCCTCATTCTTGCAAAGCAAGGGCTTTATCTTTATTTCCTGACCATTTCCCCAGCCCCACTTTCTGATATATATATTTAAAAAAACGTGCTTTTGTCATATTTCACCTACTTTCTCATTTCTACCTTTTGTGTTTCTGTGTTTCCAGTTGTGTTAATTCTCCTGTAATTCTTAATTTCCTTTTACTTCTCTCATGATTCTGCTATCAACACTCCTCTATTCTTTCTCCCCCAGTCTCTACCTTGGCTAGTCATCTTTCATCTCTGCCTAGCTTTCCCTCCATTGCTATGCTGGATTCTCGTCTGCATTGTGATATTGTTTAGTATAAGCACATGCTTTTCTCAGTCTTAACATGGATCACAAGAGACTACATGTCAGTTTCTGGTGAAGGTTATTTCTCTATTTGCCGTTCCTGTCCCCTTTTCTAATGATTCCGTTGATAGCTCTGTTTTGCTTTCTTTATGATTTCTCTCATTGGCTTTGTCAGGATGATAAAGTTGGGGGAAATGATGGCAATATTCCAGTCTGGATGGCGTTTTTCTTATCTCGGTGTGTGTGTGTGTGTGTGTGTGTGTGTGTGTGTGTGTGATGTAAATAGGAAGTTGCTGAACTTGCATGTCAACCCCCAACCTCTACCTAGAAGTAGAGTTTATGTAAGTTGCTTGACCTCTGCTTGTCAGCCATTACTATTCCTGGTAAGTGCTGCTGCTTACCCAGGACTCCTGCTCTCATTTTGTACAACCAACAGCAACAAAAGAATTAGAGTTTGCACCTTCCATTGTGGACTTGCTGGCTGTGGCTGAGCTCTGTCCCTGCTTGACATAGTACTTCTGGAAACATACCTTGGCAGCCATCCCACATGTATATTTAAAGGAGTGTTTTATCTGTATTCTAGTTTCACTCAGAGGCAAGTTTGTATTTTTGTTTCTTCTTATCCTTTTGTGAATTTTAAAAATACAGCTCTCAAACCATGCATTCTGTGATTATCTGGAGTGCTTATTAAAAATTCAGATTCTTTGGGTCCTTTTCAAGGTCAGCTAAACCAGAGCTTCCTAGGCTGGCTTTCAAGATTCAAAATTTGAAATAAGCACCCATGATGATTTTTGCATGCATAGAAGTTGACAACTACTATTTCAATGAATGAATAAATCATTGCAAGTTTTTAATAGTTCCCCTTTTCCATCTTTATGGTTTTCACACACACACACACACACACACACACACACACACACACACACACACACACACACACTGAGGCATTTCATGATGTATTTTATCCTGATTGTCTTGTCCTTTGCTTTTGAGTACTCTATAGGACTAAAATTCTACACACGATTCTTTTCTATTTTCTACATCAATGTGAGGCCACAGGGGCTTTAGTTCATGTTGGGAATATCAGTCTATATATCATGCGCACTTTCTTTTTCCTATTAAGTAGAAACTTTGTATGGACACTTCATGTGTTGGTGACATCATTTCCCTCCTCCTTGCTCCCACTCCACCGAGGGCCCTCCTCCGTGGGATTGCTGGCATTCACCATGGGGTTGTGGGAACAGCAGTCAATCAGTGTAGGTGACTGGCAATGCCTCTGGATATTCCCTCCCACCCTGTGGCTCTTACAATCTTTCCACCCCCTCTTCTGCACATTTCCCTGGGCTTTGGTGAGGGTGTTTTCAGTCTATTTTAGTGCTGAGCTCTCAGCAGCTTCTGGATTTCTGCTTTGGTATATTTTGGCATCCCCAGCCATGTACACTTTTTATCTTACCTGAAATTCAGAAAGTTTTCCATCTTCTTGATTTGCCTCACTCTCTAGTGAGTAGTAACTGCAAATATAAATATCGGCAGCTGTTGGAGCCACAGAATATGCCAGGTCCCCCGAGCACCCCTTTAAGAACTTGTTAAGATTTACTCAGTAGGTGCAGCAGGTCTTAATTCTCCTGTCCTACCCAGAGGATGTCCAGATCACTGGAGCTGTGGACGTAGAGGAGCTTTATTAAGAGCAGAAGGGGATTTTTTTTTGTCTTTCATCTCTCATTCCTGTCTGCCTACCTTTGCAAATATGACAAAATATTTGAGAAGTAAAAAGGATGGCATTTTGTGTTTCAGATGTCTTGGCTTTTGCCAGACTCAATTTCCTGTGAGCTGATCCATTTTGTGCTGTTTAGAAGTTGACTTCAAAATGGCAACTAATTAAAAGTAAAAAAAAATAGTATCTTTGAACACAGGTACATCTTTGGAGATGAGAGAGATAGATGTCCTAGATTTATTTGGAAGTGATTTACTTTAAATCTTTGGCCAAATTGAGCATCCTAGTGTGAGACTACTAAAGACAGCTTGCAGATATTTTTCTATGAAGATACATCTTCAATATTCTCTAGAACAATCAAAGCAGTGTCTTTCTTTGACCTCAAGATGCTTTTCCCATGGGTTTGATTAATTAATTAATTAATTAATATTAAGTTAAAAATGCTTGGAGGGTTTTTGGAAGAGTATGTACAGGTTAAAAGCTTAATAGTAGGCCTCCATAATACTACAAGTATAGCTTATTGAAAAGCATCTGAAGGACCTGAGAGATAGCTCAGTGGTGAAGTGAGGAGGTGGTGAAGCTGAGGAGGGTGGGGACTGTCCTAGTTGGAGTCTATAGAACAAGTAGCCGGTATAGCCACATGCAATTGCAACCAGGATCACGGGGAGCACACAGCTGGTATCACCTGAGCTTGGGGTGAGGGAGAAGGCAAGCTCTAGAATCAGACTCCAGCTCAAATAAGAACCACAGAAGAATGATGGAGCAGGACATTGACTATCTGCACATCTTATCACAAATGAGCACACCCTGCCACAATACAGTGCTTGGACACACACACACACACACACACACACACACACACACACACACACACACACAATCGTTCATTTAGTTAAAAATCTAAGCAGGATTAAAATTTTTAGTCTCATTCTCTGGACTCTAATCAGCTACACTCTGGACATATGCTGCTGACTTAACCAGGGCTCGCAGTGGAGGGGAGCACAGAGGATCCAGATTCTGCAGATAGGACAGTAGCTCCTGTAATGGCTTTTGTAGTAGCTCTTGTGGCTCTTGAGAACAGCAGTTCAACCTTGACTCACACACCATGCTTAGGTTAGAACATACAATTTTATATGGAGACATTTAGAGTGGCCATTGCTTGGGCCAAGAAAAGCACTATGTATTGTTTTTGCTGATACAACCGAGGTGAGTATTTAAAGAACAGTTGTGATAAGGATTGTTCTGTTATGCCAAATCACCAAAGGGCAAGAAAATACTGCTCACTTCAGAATGTCAGCTGTATCCCAGGCACTAAAGGAGGAGCTTTCAGTTTAAACTCTATTCTGTCCTTGAAACACTCACTTCTTTCTATTTACATTTCAGTGATGTCAAAACGGATTGACTAAGGGGAGTTAAATTGCCAAAGGTCACATAGGCTACAATTGGAGGTTAATCCTGGCAGGCTGTCTACAAGGATGCTTCATAAATAGTGCTGTCCTTTCCCCACATTTTTGCTTCTTCACAAGTGTATTTTGGATAAATTTGAAAATATATAAAATGCATTGAATACTTTGTAGTAGTCAGCATGTTGGCTATCTTTGTTACTTTGGCAAAAATCATAATATGCATAATCAATACATGAACATTTTTAGAAAATCAAGTTTGGCCACAATGCTTTGGGAAATGGAAACACTCTGGTTTTTGTATTTAGAGGGACTTCGGGATTGTGCCTTTGAGGAAGCTGCTCTCTGAACTGTTTTCCCTACTCCAAAATGGCATGATAATATTAGTAACCTTTTTAAAATGGCAGAATAAGTTATAAAAATAGCATATGTAATGGGCCTGGAGTGTGGGGCATGTCACAGTGTTATCAATGGATAAAAAGTCTGATGGGCACCTGCTAGGATTTCCAGGTTTTTGTGTTTTGGAACAAAAAATGTACACAGGCACATGGATAGAAGCAGAAAAAGAGGGAGTTTATTAAGGAAGAAGTCAAATCAAGTGAGGAAGTGTGTCAGGGTGTGGAGAAAGGTTAGACGCTGAATGGCAGATGCTCTTCACAGGATTGGGACTTTCATATCGCAGTGATTAGAAGCTCTGGGGCCATTTCATAGCATTCTTTTTTTTTCCAGTGGATGGTCTGATCTTTTAAATATCAGACTTTGATGGAAGGGGCTTTCCAGTCTTTTCTTTGTCAACTGGTTTGCTTCATATAAGTAACGTACAACAAAGTGAACACATTTGTAGTGAACATTGGACAAGATTTGATGGTTCATCTGTTAAACCATCACTGCTGCTCTCTTGTCACAGCAGAAGATCAACCCAGGAGCTGGTGTTGAACTGCACGCTGTTCAGTGATTGCACACTAGGCAGTTACAACTCTTGCACAGCATTGGTTGAGCTTCTGTGCACATGCTAAAAAGATTCTCGGATAAGTGTACCACTTGGATATGCTGATGACATTTTAAGAAGTCTTTATGGGTACGTTAAATCAGTGGAAACTGCCTATACATGTAGGCTTTCTGTAAGCATTGGGATACTTTCATGATATCAGTGAATCCTGCTCAGCCTCATTGTGATGGTTAGGTTTTGTTGTCAACTTGATCTTTTTAATTATCTTGGGTGGGTCTCTGAGGATGTTTATAGGAAGGCAGCCTCTCAGTAGGGGGCAGGATGTAAAGAAGCTCAAAGAAGCTAGAAGTAAACATCCTTTCCTATGTGGGCCAGTGCAGGAAGGAAATTCTGGAGACTCAGGAAGCCATTAAGTCTGGGATAGGGTTGCAAGACCCCACCCTAAGGCTATATAAAGGGGAAGAGATTCTTTCTTTGGTCCTCCTTCCTGTTTGCTATTGTGTGTGTGGTGTTGGTGATAGGTTTTCTTTCTGCTCGGACCTGTGAAAGAGGACCAGCCTCTTTCACTGTTATGGAACTTCCCCTCAATCTGTCTTTTCAATAAATACTTTCCTCCCTCAAATTCTGCCTGGTTTGAAGATTCATCCCCACGGCATGTGGCTGACTATGACACTCATAAAGAGATGGATTTCACTAAAACTGACCATGTTACAAATGCACCAGTGTGATATAGTATGAAAAAGTTCATATTCATCACCAGGATCAGCCCATCAAAATCAAACCTTTGCCACATTTATTTATCCTCTTGATTTCTCCCTTTTAAAAAATATTTTATTTATTCATTTTCAAGCAGAGAAATACAGAGAGAGAGAGAGAGAGAGAGAGAGAGAGAGAGAGAGAGAGAGAGAGAGAGAGAGAACACAAGGGCCATCACCTTGTGGGTCTGGTTTATGTGGGTCCTGGTGAATTGAACCCCGGGGCCTTAGGCACTGGAGGCAAGTGCCTTAACCGCTGAGCCATCTCTCCAGCCCTATTTCCCCCTTTTAAAAAACAACATATTTTTGAAGTATGTCAAGAAAAGTCCCAGTTACTATTTTGCTCCTGTCTTTGAAAGTGCATCCATAATGATCACTTCATCACTGTAGCTTACCTATAGCATTCTGCTAGGTACCCAGTACATTAATTTGCTCATTTGTCCCCAAGTCTGGGAATAGTCTCTCCCCAAATATTACTAACTTCAAGGAAGTTCTCAATGAGGGACTTATTTAAGACCCCTACTGTTGTGCTCTGGAGCTAGGCAGACTCCATGGCCCTTCGTTTCAGGTCTCTGATTTCCGCAGAAACTGGGTCATGTTCAGAAGAATGGGCTGCGTCCTGGATTGTTTTTTTTTTTTTTTTTCTGTGTCTGACTTGTTTGTCTATTTCTCACAAACACCAGTTAGCTTGAGTGCAGGCTTGAATATATTTAGGTTCCTCTTTTCTGTTGGTGAGGGTAGTGCCAAGCTGATTCGATGTGTCTCCTAATGAGGCCACAGTATCTGCTCCTCTGATGTTTAGCAATGCTGAAGTGGACTGCTTCCAGGTACTGACAACCTTCCTTGGAAGATGGCTGTCTGCTGTTATTTCATTAGTGAATGTAAAGGGCTGCATTTATAATTCTATCATTTCTTCTTCAAAACCAAATGGACTTCTGGGTACAATGGTTTAGTACTATAAGCCCAGCGTTCAAGAGGTAGAGGCTGAAAGATTGAGAAAGTTCTATGTCAGTCTGGGCTCTGGGATATGAGGAGAGAGATGAGGAGGAGAGAGAAGGAAAGAAAACAACAAGAACAGAGAGGTGTGAGACGAGGCATGCCTGTATGTGTGCTTTATTGAGGTAGAAGTGATACTCAGTGAAGTAAGCAGATTTGCTCTTTGAGTTTGACAAGATGTGATATAGGTACCCACTCTGCAACCATCACAACAAGGAAACTTCTCGTGCCTTACAATCCTTCTCAAGGTCCCCATTTCCAGACAACAACTCCTCTGCTTCCATCATTTCTGATTCATTCATACATTTCCTGTTTTCTTTAATACCCTGGATAAAGAAACATAGCACTTTACAAAATAATAGCAATTTTAGGTAACTTGTTTCATTCCAAGAGAATTTTTCTATTTTATCATATGTTAAAAACCACATTGAGTCCTTTGTGAAGTGAGTAATGTGTGGCCGGCACAGCAAATAACCAGGAGATGCTATTTCTTCTTCCCGCAGACAACTTTCATAGATCTCTAGGATATGAAAGATCCTAACAGGACAGGAATTGATTCATTTTCCTTTGTTACCTTAACTACCCAGGTTTGGCTGTTTGCACTATAATAAAATATACAGGATAATTTGGCATCAACCCAGATCATTTTGCCTCATTATGTAAATCATAGAATAAATTGTTCTTTCCCTTCCAGCTCTCATATTCCAACTCATCTTCAGCTGGCTGGACAGCAGGGTGCTGTGTCTTGTCGTCCCCACTTAGTAAGGATGCAAACTGCAGAGTAGGATCCATGACCATCTACCTCACCTCTTGCCACCAGGAATAGATTTCAACCAAAAGTGTGTCTCATACAGCTGGGCATGACACTCTAGTTGACAGAACCTTGGGGAGGGAATTCTGCAGCTGATAGGAAAGATGAGCGGACAGTGAAGTAAGAAGTGGGTGATTGAAAACTGAGTGAGCCGTGAATATGACGACAGCTTAATGTTTAGATTTCTCCAAACTCCTTCTATAAACCAAACAAATCAGGACAGTAAATGTCCTTGAGGATATAAACCCATGAGTATAAAAACACATTGAGAATTTTTTCCCCAAGCCCTGGAATATGTGTTTAGCCAAACTACCAACACCTCTGGACCTGCCTTGGCAGAGTAGCTGTGCTGCTGTGAAGAACAGGAAATGGCAGAAATTAAAACAATCGGGCTGGAGAGATGGCTCAGCGGTTAAGGCACTTGCCTCTTGTACCTAAGGCTCCGGGTTCAATTCCTCAGTACCCACATAAGCCAGACCCACAAGGTGGTGGTGGCCCTGGTGCATTCTCTCTCTCTCTCTCTCTCTCTCTCTCTCTCTCTCTCTTTCTGTATCTCTCTGCTTGAAAATGAATAAATAAAATATTAAAAAAAAGAAATCAATCCCGCTCTTGTACCTTTGCTGATTTTTGTTAGTTTTGGAGTAGGTTTCAAATCTCAACATAACTTCCCAACGTTCTCTTTTTTGATGTTTATTTGGTATATTGTTCACTTTATTTTAAATTTATAACACTTACATGACCACGTATTCTATGTATGATTTATGACCAAAATAGAGTGGGGAGGCAGGGCTGAAAGTGGGATTGTATCTGGTTGGCAAATCCATTATCAATGGTGAGCATCCATACTGAAGGGCTCCTCTAGGGAGTGAGGCAAGGTGAATACATGACCTGTCAGAAGCCACAGGGAGCCCAAGGACACAAGGGGGAAAAGACTCAGTCAGTAGCCTTCAATATAAGTGAAACCAGTTGCAAGAGGGCATGGACAAGATGCCCGTGATGTGCAATCACCCCCTTATTTGGCCAACAATGCATGGTTCCTTTCTCGGCTGTGCAGAGAGGACATGCACACACAGGGTGTGCAGGCCCCTGACTAATTCCTCTTGCAATGTGTGAAGAAAAACCAGCCACCACCATAAATCCCGAAAAATGCAGTTCATGGACAATCTCGCTGTCTTTCTCAGGTTGTCCCTCCAGCTTGGGAGTTCTTCTAAAACTCGCTCTCTCTCCTCTGTTGGTTTTTCAAGGAAGGATCTTGCTCTAGCCCAGGCTGACCTGGAAATCACTCTGTAGTCTCGGGCTGCCTCAACTCACAGGGATCCTCCTACCTCTGCCTCCCAAGTACTGGGATTATAGGCAAGACCCACCGCCCCCATCTTTTTTTAAACTTTAAATTTTGGTTTAACTATCTCTTTAATAAATATACTTTCACTTATTCACCTCTTGTCCACATTTTAAATTTCTCCTTCGTGTGGGGCACCAACTCAAGAGCCACTGACATGGGCATGGCTTTGGTGACCGTTGGTTTTTCTGGCATCTCTGTCCTGAATTGAGCCCACCTCAATAAGAAAGGCTCTCCTTTGCTATTAAACCCTAGGTGAATGCTGTACCACTTGCTAAGTATTTTAAATATTCCTAGATGAATTTTATTTAGGGTGACATGGAAATCTTTGTAAGAAGTCTGTTTATATTTGTTGTGAGCGGTGTGATTTCATGTTCACCATCTTATGTGGTGGTTTTTCTGAAAACCAGCCAATTTTTTCTTTGATGGTTTAAATCATGCCCCTCCAACATCTATACTGTGTTCCTGAAAACTGTTAGTATTACTGTCAAAGATAATACTACCATAAAGGCCAAAGGGACTTTGCCTGTGATAATTTTGAAAATCTTGAAATGTGGAGGTGATCTCAAGCTATGAGAGTAGATTATTTTGAGAGGAAGCTGGAGTGATTTTATTACCAGAGTTATGCCAGAGTCCATGCCCTCCCTGGTAGCCTGAACAAACCAGAAGAAGCCACTTATTCTCACTAAACCAGTTAAAAAGTGAAATTAATAGTGAAAAGTCAAAAAAAAAAGAGATTTTTTTTTCCTATGGTCACATTGGGAAGAAGAGCAAAACTACCCAGTGACAGGTCCTAGTCCATTTTCTGGAGGCCTTACTTGAGGTTTGGGTCTACATCGAAGGCAACACATGTGCTTAGTGAGGCATTTCCACCGCCCCATAGTCTCTACTTGAGTGTCCTTTTTGTGGAAGTCACCAAATCCTTCTCCTCCAGGTCCTTCTAGGGCAGGCACCAAGATTCAGCTGTTTTTTCTTCCTTTTTAAATGAGAACACTCATCCTAACAGATAAGGGCCCCAGGTCATTTCATTTACCTTTGTTGTTCACTAATGACTTTATCTCCAATACCACCAATACTCTTTGTGGGGGGGGGAGACACAATTCAGTTCATAGTAGGAGGAGAACATTTTTTTTCTGAAGCCCCCGAGGGCTAGCCAATAGCTTGATTTTAATATGGAACCTTATACTTTATAGTAGTTACTATAGTCATTGCTTGGACAAAATGCCTGACCAAAATCCACTTAAGGAATGAAAGGGTTTCATTAAATTTATAATTTCACAGGGGTACATTCCATCATGGCAGGGAATGCATGGTGGCAGGAGCAGGAAGTTGGCTCATCACACTGAGGTCAGGAAAAGGAGTGGGGCCCCGGCTGCAAAGCCTCAAGGCCAGACTCTCAGGGACCCCTTCCTCCAGCAAGGCTCCACCTCCCCAAGGTTCTGTAACCTTCCTACATAGTGCCACCCACCAGAAAGGATCAAGTGTTCAAAACCATGAATCTATGATGAACATGTTACATTCAAACCACAACACAAGTGAAAGAGAATAGATTGGTGCTGTAAGTAGTTGAGTCTATGGTAATTTGTTACAATGTAGTCTGAATATATTCCCATTCCAAATTTTCAATGGCTTTTGGATGAGGGGTGAGTAATTTATAAAATTTCAGTGTTTTTAGAAAAACTTGATAGTTTTCTATGAACTACTGGCTTGAGTGAGCCCCAGGCTGAAAACTCTCTGGAGCCCCATGTAGTTATTGGGAGGAGAGTTCCTTTGGTATTCCCTCATTTTCCAGCTAACTTTCATATCTGGCCTCTGCAGATAGTCCTTCTGCTATCATATCAATGCTTTTTGCAAAATGTGTTTTAAGTTTATCCAGACCGAAGTTTAGCTCTGTCAATGTGGTGGGGTTTTCAGGGCTTGGAGATAGTTATAATATAGAGGACAATCAGAACTTTGAGGAGGAGACTGCTTGTACTTCTACCAATAACCACGTGTCCCTGGTGCAAATCTTTGACCTAGACTTCCGCAGGTGCTTCTGAATTCAGTCTTGTATCTATAACAATGGCTGATACCAGCCAGGAAATAGAATATTTATTTCTCTCTTCTGTATTTTTCCTCTATTTTTTACTTTATCCAGGTCACTTGAAATCATATTCAAGCCTGGGGAAGTTCTCCCTTTCTCTCCCTCCCTGGCCCACTCACCCTTTCTTTTTTCATTTCAGCTTATATCACCCCAACATATACACATTAGACATGTTTTTATTTAAAAATGGCTAAAGCTTGTTCCCTACTGATTAAGGCAACCTATGGGTCCTAACCCTTGCCAGCCAGGAAGCGTAGTCTCTGCAGACTAAGGTAAATCCAGAATTTGGGTTGAGCATGCTACCCCAATTCCTAGTAAGCTCTTAGGAGTTGGTTCTTGATAACTAGTAGTACATGCTACAAAATTGTTCTTTTGTGTTTTATCACATTCTCAATATATAACCATCAGTATGTTGTTTTAACAGTCCATGAAATTACACCCCTCAGAGGAAACCACACAAAGATGATTCTCCTGGGCAAATATGGCATGAATTTCTCAGTGTTTGCCCTCTCTGGGGTTGGTATAATCATTTTCAGTCATCATTAAACTTAGCTCCTGTAAACAAGGCAACTCCCATTTCCCAGACTCTTGATGGTTACAACATCTGATTCTTTTGATTTGCATCTGAGATGGCTTCTCCATATTTGGAACAAATTTTATCCCCATGTCTTAAAAAGTAAGAAGTTAACTTGGCTATATACAGTGTCACCAGGTAGATTAAGCCAATTGTTAGAAAAAATGACCAATAACAGGCAATTTAAGCTTCAATATCATCCCCAGGCATATCTATTTTGTAAATTACAAAAAGAGATCAATGGGTCCTATGTCCAAGCTTTTCTTTAAGACTGGTGTATTTGACCTTCTAGGTATTAAACAACCAAACTTGGAGGCTAAAGTCAATGAGGATAGAGGGGTTAGGAGAACCACTAATATTTTGGCCTTTGCCCCAGGTCAGATAGGTCCCAGGAGACCAATGGATAATGGAACCTCTCAAAGTCGCCTGTCTTCTTGATCACAGAGGCCATAGAGATCCTAGAGGCTGGACTCCACTCTACGAAGAGGAGCACCAAGGGAAATAGCCTCAGTGCCTCCAAAGTAAGCCACAGTGGGAATCCCCTTACCCATCCCCATGGATGGCACGATTGGAAGGAAACCAAAGGACCCAGTGTGGTCCTCCTAAGTACCCAGGAGCAAGCCCTAAGGAGTCTTAAGTGATCTCAGTGAAAATGAAGATGGTCAGCTTTTGTCATTTGCATGGTCTTACAACCTTTCCAAAAAATAAAATGATGAGTAATGATACAGAAATAAAGAACTAGACTTAAAAAAGAGATAAGCAATGGTGCATAGAGGCCTTCCTGTTAAATCCCAAGTATAGGCTGCTGATGCACCAGTTAAGATAATACAAAGAAAATCTCTATTTATAAACCTTTAAGTGGTTATAACCTTACTTTGTGTTTTAGTGTTCTCTTCATTATTTTTCTTTTGTCATTCTTGACACTCATTTGTTATTATCTTTTCAAAAATATATTTATTATGAATAAGTTTATACATTGTATGAGAAAATCTTGTCAATGTGTCCCCGTTTCCCTCCTCTCTGTCCCCTACCCACTGGGGTACTTCCTCGAGGGCATACTGGATCTGTCCATAGGTTAGGGGGTTATGAACTGCACCAGAGGTAGCCAGTTTTTCTTTCTTTCCCCTTGTGTGTTATTACTGAGGGAGGCAATGTATCTGGATATTCTCCCCCACAATGGTTCTTACAGTCTTTCTTTGCTCCCTCTTCTGCTCAGTTCCCTGAGTCATAATGGGTGAGTTTTAAGTCTGCACTGGCTGGTGGGGAGCCAAGGTATAGCTCCCTCATCTGGCCCTGCCTAGGGTCAGGGGGTCCAGGTTATAATCTTATACCACCTTCCTATATTGAATTCCATCTAAAAATTGTTCTTTTGTATTTTGCTGCATTCTCAGCATATAACCATCAGTATAGTTATATATATATGTGTGTATATATATTATTTTCAAGGGGAGAGAGGGAGGAGAGAGAATGTGTGCACCAGGTGCACCAGGGCATCTAGCCACTGCAAATGAACTCCAGATACATGCACCACTTTGTGCATCTGGCTTTTCATAGTATAAGGAATTGAACCTGGGCCATTAGGCATTGCAGTCAACTTCCTAAACCACTGAGCAATCTCTCCAGCCCTAGTATATATTTTTTAAACAGTGCATGGGATCACAACCCTGAGAGAATGCTGCACAAAGATGACTCTCCTGAGATAACTGTGGCTTTGTATTTCCTGACTATTGGCCTTTCTGGTGTTAATATAATTCTGCGACTGCTGCTTCAGTCTTCTATACCTAATCTTTTGAAATCTGTGTCTTCTAGGACATGTGACTAACTAAATTTATAATACAATGACTCCAGCCAACTTCTACTACAGGAAATCTAAATCCTCCTCTCCAACCAATAGATAAAGTCTAGAGAGTGTCATGATCCCTCTTAGGCAGGAACATACCCTAATCAGCAAGAAAGTTAGAGAAGATTGCTGCCTCCTCACCCTGCTATTCCCCAAAAGGATTTCTGGGGCCACAACTCTTGGGGGAATTATGGCAGGAGAATAGGGACTGACATTCAGGTCAGCATATGAAAGAAGGGGATGGCAAGCAGAGATCTAAGAACTTCCCAACTGCTGGTATATGAGAAGAGCAGTACAGAAACACGGGAGAGCTGACCTACAAAGGGCCACAGTCTCATGGTTCAGGGGTTTTGCAACATATGCCTTTCCCAGCTCACTTAACCCACTTCCATTTCAGGGAGTGTCTTTCTCTTTCTTAATTTTTATTCCCCCCCCTCACTAATAAACACTCTTTCTTCCCTGGTGCATATTTTTGTCCTGAGGAACAAGAACCCAGAAAACATCAGTGTGTGCCCTCCAAACTCAAATGTGCACCTTAAGAACGCCAGGTCTAGGGAGCTGCTCACAATCACTTGTGCCCCACTTGATGGCAGGGGCACAGGTGCCATTCCTTCAGAGCTTCCTGATTGGTCCTGGAGCCAAGGAGTTCAAAAGCCAGAGTTTCTCGGAGAATTTCTTATCTAGGAAGAGAGAGATCTTAAATACTAATGACTTCTCTCATGGGCTCATCAAGACTGCTTTTTGCAAACAATTCATTATCTGCTAGTCATAGAGTATTTCCTGGGAGGGAGGAATTTGGCAGGAAAGTTACACTTGAGTGTGTGGCCATCGAAACTGACCCTGTTTGTAAGCCTGCATCATAGTTATCTGGTGGCTAAGTCCTGGAAGCTTCCACTAGTTGTCATCTTCTGTAAGCAAAGAAGTCAGGAGTGGAGACATGAAAATCACCTGCAAATGCTGCACTTCTCTCAGCTTCCCTCCACCCTCCATCCTTCCCTGAGCTACTTGGCTTCTTAGCTAATTTACTTTGCCCTACTTTGCGTCTAAATCTATCAGGAAAAAAATACTTCTGGAAATGGAAGAGGGAAACAATGAGGCAGAGGTGGAGAGGAGGGGCAGTGATCAGCTAGATGGATGACTGTCTCATTGCAGCTGGAAACTTCTCTATTAATGAGGAGAACTTGGTTTCTTTCTGCACGCAGCTTACCTTTAAAGCACACTGCTATAAGAATTGCATTTCAACATTTCCCTATAATAGTATGGGTTTGGTAATGGAGTCATTGTGGTTGAATCACAGTTAATACAATTTTTTGAAGTGCATTTCCTTGATGAATGTCAAGACAAGCCACTGAAATGCTTGAGAAATAGGGTGGGGATGAAGGCGGTTAGTACTTAGGTTGAGTCAGAATATGCTCACTTTTAATGCAGGTGGCAGGAGCCAAATGAATATGTTTTGTGTTATTAGATTGAAGAAATCAAGTGACCCATATGGAAGAGGAGAAAATGTAAATGAATACCCCCTCACCCCACTGAGGAGTCAGGGAGTCAGAAGTGCTGTCAGCTGGTGGGTAAAGTGCACAAACATTAGGACCTGAATTCAGATCAACAGAACCCACAAAAATGCCTGGCGTTTTGGTGTGTGCCTATAATCCCAACACTGGGGAGGTGGAGACAGGAAATCCCTTGGGCTCACAGGCCAGCTTGGTTAGCTGATTCAGGTAACTCTAGGTTCAATGAGGGACCCTGCCTCAAAGAAGAGGGTGGAGCATGGTTGAGTAGACACCCAGTGTTAAACCCTGGCCTTCATACAATGCTCTCTCACACACTTGTATACACATACCTATGCACATGTGAAACATTCATGCATGCACACCACACCTGCAGAAGTATATATGTATAGAAATGGCAGTAGAATTTACGATTAAAAACACAAATGTTGATTAATTATACTTTACCATAAACATCAAAGAAGTGACTATATTCTGAGCCTATACCTAAACATTAATGAGGCCCTATAACTGAACATTAATGAGGCCTTTTGAAAAAGAATTGTTGCTGTAGGAACTGTGTACAACTCCTAAAATATGATATGACATGGCATAATTGGCTTTTAATCATTCTATTGTACATGTATATTATTATTTATAATTTTTCATTGTCAAAGGATGCATTTTCAATTTACAGCCACAAGGTAAGTTGTTTTAAGTTAAAAATAGTTTGTTATATTACATTTTCCTTTTATGATAAATGATTTATACTAAATCTACCTTGCCTTTTGAGATGGTTTTTTATTTCTCAACTAAGTAGGCTTACTCTAGTATTTTGTAATGATGTTGAACACTAGAGTACTCAAATAGGTTTTACTGTCTGTTTGCAAAGAATGTTTTATTTGCTATGCCCTTGCTGAGTTGAGGCAATTAAAACCAAAGCCAGTAGCCAGGAACAGGCTTTAGATGATTTCAGTGTAATATTCTCAATACATTTTATATTCTGTCCTCAATACAGTATACATTTATTTCTCTATCTTTGAACCACTTTTTTTCACACTGAAAAAATGTTTATTTTAAAAATATCTTTATTATGAATAAGTTTATACATTGAATGAACAAATCTTGTGAATGTGCCCCTGTTTCCCTCCTCTCTATCCCCTACCCACTAGGGTACTTCCTTGGCATGCATACAGGATCTGTCCATGGGTTAGAGGGTTATGAACTGCACCAGAGGTAGCCAGTTTTTCGTTCTTTTTTTTCTTCCTCCTTTGTGTGTTGTTGCTGAGGGGGGGGGCATGTCTCTGGATAATCTCCCCCCCACCATGGCTCTTACATTCTTTCTGCCCCCTCTTCTGCTCAGTCCCCTGAGCCATAGTGGGTGAGTTTTGAGTCTGCTTTATTGTTGAGATCTTAAGTATCTCTGGATCTTTGCCCTGGGTTGTGTTGAGTATCATTGGTGTCTGTCTCCATTGACCTTTCATGGGTTATCAGACTTGCTGTGCTGATTGGCCTCCTGTTTGTCTCATCACTTTCTCATAGGTTTCATCTGGGATCTGTGTAGTGGGAATTTCCCCTAGGTGCCCTGGTTCTTGGTCCCCATAGGATTTTGCCGTGGATCCCAGTTCCAGTTAAGGGTTCCTTGTTACTAAGCACATCTCTTAGTCATAAAGCCGTTGATTATCCTACTCAGTTTAGTGCCACTATTGCACAGACGAGCATTTCTTGACTTGCTGGTCTCTTCCACATAGCAGTGTGTTCAGCATTCTCACGACATCAGTCTATATTGTATATCAGTGGTCTCTGCTTTCTCCAAATATCATTGACCAATTTCCCCTGACAGCTCATGCAACACCTTACAATGCTGCACGTGCTACCATCTGGGAGCTGATTACCATTCTGGATCTAAAAGGATCACTTGGTGTTTTTTAATGACACTTTGTGGTTTCTTCAGCAATAGGGTCTTACTTTAGGCTTGGAGCAGGTATTCAAGAGCTTTGACAGAAGTCTGTCACGTTTTGGGGACCTCATGGGTCTCTTTGATCAACAGCTCAGCATGGGAAGGAGCCAATAACTGGGACAGGGAGATGCAGGCCTGAACAATTATTCTTGAGGTTAGGCTTCCTCCCATTGTGTTCATGGCCCCTCATACCATGTGGTACCCTCAGCTTCCTTAGGAGCTTACTGTATAAAAGCTAGGGTTTATGGTGTCAATTCATTATTAGTTTAGTTTAGTATATGATTCTTTTTTTTTGGCCCGGAGCTTATGTGTCTAATTTAAAATCATGAGTTTAGTTATAGTTAAATTGTTCCATACAGTGTACATTACTATGTACTTGTATTTGGTAAGTTTCAGATAATGATGGGAACTTCCTGAGGTTATTGCTGATTCCTGTAAGTCCATCAGCATGGTGATGAGTAACTGCTGCACTGGGAGCCCTTTATCCAATCTGGATTGACCCAGTGTTCTGACTGACCCTCTCCATCCTGGTGGGCACAGCTGGTGAGCCTGTGGCCCGGGTGTCACACCTCAGCATATGCATGTCCGCTCTCCCCTGCTCTTTAGCTTCTCCTCTCACTGAGAATCAGTTTGGTTGTCCTAAGTGTTTTTGTGCAAGGATATACCATGCACCGCACATCCTATCTAAAGAAAGTACTTAGGGGTGTAATTTAATCGAATGACAATTCAGAACAAATTGTAAGATAGAAGAAGTAAGGAACTGTGAGCAACAATACTTGTTAAATATGTGTGGCTCCGTCTAAATGGGCACTGGAAATACAGTCATGGTATCAGAATTCTTGTATCTGTGAGGTGATGCTCTAGGGGAAAATGTAACAATGTTAACATTTTTGAAAACTGTATTTCATAATATAATTTTAGGCTCAAGAGGGAGATGCAAAAAGAAAATAAATTCATTAATCTTTTTATGCTCTGTGCTTTGATTTAGGCAGACAAGTTCCCTAGTTCACGGTCACACAGTCTAGTAGAAAGCAGACCACTGACCTACAGATAACCAATATTTAAGAGTGTCGGTACTCTGAAAGATCTAAAGTTGATGACTGTATATCAACTTTACAGTAGATAGCTACCAGGACAGAAGTGACATCACAAGGTTAATGACTAGGCAGTGCCTCTTCAAAGACTTTTGATCTTGGACTTGAATGAAAAGATGCACAGTTGAGTAGTAACAGACGGTCCTCATTGGCTCAGAACTCCTTCTCCTCAAGCAATATGCTCTGTTGATCACCTGAGCCATGGGGCTGTTAGGAACTGGGGGTAGTGGGTCAGATGTCTGGTTGGTCAGCAATGCCTTTGGAATAATAAAGCCATTGTCCGTGGAGGAATCTGTAGTTCTATGTTCTCTCTGATCCTTAAGGGCGATGACCCAAGTCCTCTCAGCTTCATACCTGAGAGAGTAGGGATAATAGAGTGCATGAAATCTTCTATATTCTTCAGCAGAGAGCTGACAACTCACCTGCCTCTGCTCCACTAGCTCAGGTGGAGATAGACTCTGATTATTTCCTTGTAGGATTCCTGGTTTTTAAGGACATTTCAAAATCAAATCTGAGTTTTTTGGTAGCCAGTGAAGAAACTCCCTTAATGTACCTTAAGGCATTCAGAAGCCAGAGAATGAAATGTGACTATTGTTGCCCTAATGAGTACAGGCATACTTCTTTCTTAAAATAAAAATGAATGGAAATTGTAGGTGCCATGCCATACTACTGAAATTAAGGAGTTACTGTAAGCAAATTAATTTCAAACATTGTGCTGGGGAGATGGCTCAGTGGTTAAAGGCACTTGCTTGTAAAGCCTGCTGGCCTGGGTTCAATTCCTCAGCACCTATGTAAAGCCAGATGCACAAAATGGTACATGTGTCTGGAGTTTGCAGCAGCAAGGGACTGATGTACCCATTCTCTCTATTTCTCTTTTTCTCTCCCCATCCTCTCTTCTTACATATAGAGAAATAAAATTATTATTATTATTATTATTTGGTTTTTCGATGTAGGGTCTCTTTCTAGCCTAGGATGACCTGAAATTCACCATGTAATCTCAGGGTGGCCTCAAACTCATGAAAATCTTTCTACCTCTGCTTCCTGAGTGCTGGAATTAAAGGGGTGCAACCACCTAGCCTCATTGATCTTTATCTCCTTTCAGGATTGTACAGGAAATAGACAATTTGAGTCTTTTGTGGTTCTGCATAAATGGTGATTTTTCTATATCATGCCAGTTTCATTGAATCTATAGGTTGCCTGGATATTATGGTCATTTACCAGTGTTCTTTAATCCATGACTATAAGATATCCTTTTTTAATTCTTTCTAACTTTGTCTCATCAGGGTTCTGTGATCTTTATTGTAGAGATCTCTCACTTCCTTGGGTACATTTTTGTAGCTGCTACGAATGAGCAGGCTTCCTAGATTTCTTTTTCAGCAAGGTCAGTATTGTTGGATAAAAATGCTATAGTGTTTTGTACATTGATATTATTTTTTGCCTTACAAATTCTCTGAGTCTAAATTTGTCTAATAATTCTCATGATGGAATGTTTAGATTCTTCTGTGTATACTATCATGCCATCTGAAAATATGGATAATTTCATTTCTTCCCTGACAATTTCGAAACCCTTTATTTCTTCCTTTTCCTTAATTACTCTGGCCAACAATTTCAGGGCTACATTAAATGTGTGTGATAAAAATGACATCCTTGTCTTACACCCACTGTCAGAGGCTGCCCTTTAAACATATCCTCAGTGAGTTTGGCATTGGCTGTGGGTTTCTTATGCACAGCCTTAGGAGTTTTCAGAGTATTCATTCCATGCCTAATTTGCTGGGAGATTTTTTAAAAAATTACATCAATGAAGGAATGTTCAATAGTATTGAATGCTTTCATCTATTGAAATGATCATAAGGTTTTTGTCCTTGAGTCTATTGATATGTTGTATCTTATTTATTGATTTGCATATGCTGACCAATACATGCACTTCTGGGATGAATCACATTGCTTCATAATATATGACATAATTCAATTTGTTGGTATTTGATTGGGAATTTAAAGAATATTTATTTGCAAGAAGAGAGGGGAGAGAGAGAGAGAAAGAAAGAAAGGAAAGAAAGAAAGAAAGAAAGAAAGAAAGAAAGAAAGAAAGAAAGAAAGAAAGAAAAGAAAGAAAGTGTGTGACAGGGCCTCTATCCAATGAAAACAAACTCCAGATACATGTGCCTCTTTGTGCATCTGACTTTATGTTGGTACTGGGGAATCAAACCCATGTCATTAGGCTTTGAAGGCAAGTGCCTTAACTGTAGAGCCATCTCTCCAAGCCTTGATTGAGAATTTTTGGATCTAGGTTCATCAAGGATATAGTTTCCTTTTTTGTCCTATCTTTGTTTGGTTTTAATATCAGGCTCATGCTGGCCTTGTACAGAGAGTTTGGTAGAGTTCCTTCCATTTTGTTTTTGTAGAATATCTTTGAGGATTTGGACTTCATTCTTTAAATGTTTTGAAGAATGTCTGCAGTTAATCACTAAGTACTGCCCCACAAACTTCCCCTTTTCTTTGGATGGGAAACTTTAATTAATGCTACCCTGGCACTGAGTTTTATACATGGATCTGACAGGAAACAGAGAACTGGGTCACAGTGCATTCTATGAATCACAACCCCACAGAGTGCAGAGGAGGATACTGATATTCCCTTGAAGTACATTCAGGCCACAGGGTGGAAGAGTGACATTTCTGTAGTATAGAGGGTTCATTGGCCCACCCTTCCCTGGGGAAACATAGGGAAGGAAGGAAAGTCACCGAGAATGCTCAGAAATGTAAGTAAATAGTCCCAGGGGAGCCAAATCTCTAAATCTCTCTAGAGCTCTGTAGTATCTGTAGCCCCTAAGGAAGAATTGCTATCTTATTATCCTTTAATGAGTTCTTAACTTCCAAAGCCTGGAATGCAATATTGAGAGATTATTCATGGAGAATTGTGTGCTAATAGGCTAGCTATGCTCCCAAATGTCTAGGAAAAGCCCCAGTGAAATACTTCTCAAGGAACATACTTTAAACTTAGACTTCAAGAGGTAGGAA
Organism: Zapus hudsonius; assembly: GCA_004024765.1. Lineage (NCBI taxonomy): Eukaryota > Metazoa > Chordata > Mammalia > Rodentia > Dipodidae > Zapus > Zapus hudsonius. The sequence continues at coordinate 35,204 of PVHP010006576.1, forward strand.
GATTGAGTTCAAGGATACCCTGAGAGTACATAGTGAATTCTAGGTCAGCCTGGGCTACAGCAAGACTCTACCTCAAACAGACAAACAAACAAACAAATAAACAAGAATATCCAAAAAGAAACTTATAGAAAAAATGAGCTTATAATAAATTACAAAACAAATTAAGTATAGGAACAAAGAAGGCATTATGAGTTAACTGAAATAACACAGCACAAATGAGAACTGCAAGGTTTGCAGATATTAAAGTATATGCACAAAGATATGTAGTCAAAATCAAATACAGAATTCATATGTACATTCTCAATTCTTGATATGCTTCAATAAATAAGAAAAGGCATATCTAACTTGTCATCAAAATGGCCAACCATGTCCGAAAGTCCCTATAGACCTTAGAAATAAAAAAATTAGTAACTGAAATTAAAATTTTGCTGGATGTTTTAAGATGAAATTGAGAAAAATGGAGAGCAAATCAATCAAAAATAGACGTAGCAATAACAGTAGAAACAGGGGTTGAGAATATGCTCACTGGTTAAAGGTGCTTGCTTCCAGTAGGTTCAATTCCCAAGCCACCCACTTATGCTAGACACAAAAAGTGGTATAAGTTTCTGGTTTTCATTTGAAGTGACAAGAGGCACACACACACACACACACACACACACACACACAACACACACACACACACCATACATACACGTAAGCAGGCAAATAGAGACAATAAAACATTACTGTTTGAAAGTATCTGTTCAGATTACAGATTACCTATCCATTTCAGTTGGGTTATTTTATTTTTTGAGTCCCTTATAAGTTGTGGATACTATTTCTTTGAAAGTCAATAGTTGGTGAACATTCTCTCCCATTTTGTAGCTTATCTTTTTACTTTCATAGTTATTTACTTTCTGTATGAAAGATTTTTAGTTTGATGTATCCCAGGTTTTTTCTTGTTTACTTTTGCTTTCTGCGTTCTAAAGTTTGACTTGCAAAACCCTTGCCTGTTCCAGTGTCCTGATATATTCACTCATTTTTCTTCAAGTAGTTTTCTAGTTTGAGGGGAGAATGAGGAAAGTAGGAACACAAAACACTTAGATTTAGTTTCTCAGGTTTCTCTAGGATTGCTGACAGATAAAATTTATTAGATTTAGAAAACCAATGTACTACACAAAGAATAAAGCACTAGACGTGATTTAGGAAAATTATAGAACAACCCAAAGGAGGAAACAAGAGAAGTTTGTGGCTGTAGACTAGTCAACACCAATAAGCATGAAAATGTGAGGATAAAAATAGAGAATAAAGGCTAAGTGCTTACTTTGAACTGCTCACTTAAACTCAGAAAAGCAGCTGTGCCATAGATCTTGAGAAGAACAGCAGATGAGCAGCTGCTGGATAGAGCACAGGAGGGTGGAGTTGAATAACTAGCTGCTTATCTGACTGCAACATAGGAATATAGGAGGATAAGAATAAGTAACCGCTTACTTGGCTTCTGTGAAATGCTTGCGCAGAATGACTAAACATAACCCCTGGACTGAAAAGCCCGCACGCACCAAAAATATGAACATATGAATGGACCAATGAAAAAATAGCCTGCGCAAACTGTTTACTCCTGCCTTTAAAAAGGCCTGAGATCCTGCACTGGACACCGTTGGTCTCAGTTTGCTGTGCCTTGCTGTGTGACCACGGTCTGGGTTTGAACCTGTTCAAATAAATGACCCTTGCATTTGCTCTGACTTGAGTCTCTGGTGGTCTGTCTTCGGGGGACCGGACCTTACAAAAACATACTACGGAAATGTCCTTCAAGGTGAGAGAGAGGAAGGAAAGAAGAGAGAGAGAGAGAACAAGAGAGAGTGTGTGTGAGAGAGAGAAGAGAGAGATTACATGCCTTGAAAGTATGCAACTTCTCAAGAACAAGGGCAAAATAAAGGTATTTTTTAGATAAGCAAAATTGAAAATTTTATACCAGTTTTTAATCTTAAACATGTACCCCAGAAATAAATGATTCTGAAAGTAAGCAAACAGGAATGCTAGAATACAAACTAGGATTAGAGATGCAAAAAAGAGCAGACAAAACATAAAATTAAGTATAAACAAATATTACATAAAATACTTATTATCCAATTTGTAAGTTTAATACCTAAGATGTTGACAGGAGTATAGTAGAGGGGAGAAGATTGTCTATAGTTATGGCATTTAAAACCTCTCCTGCAATCTAGGATAAAGTATAAAACTATGGATTATAAATTCATTAAATGTATGCATGCTTCTTGAATTATTTTATGATACCTCTGAATGAATTGAAATGATTCATACAATGAAGAGTAGCATTCAACCCAAAAATAACAATAAATAAAACACAGAAGATACAAATATATTATAAGATGCCAAAATGAGTCTATTAGCAATTTCTTTCAACATAAATATAGTAGTTCATTTGAAGCATTTAATTAGCAAATGAGATTAAAACAAACATGGCTTTTGTTTACAAAACTTGGAGATACACAAGTTTGAAATAAAGGGAATGAAGAGAAAGGGCAAACCTGGCAAAGCTAGTCAAGCATAAAAGAATTCAGTCTTTCAAACAAAGTTTTGATAGAGAAATGCACTCCCCACTGATGAAGGACTCAGGTCCCAAGCAAGCTGTAACACTAACCTTCTAAACCCCCAATAATAGCATTAAAATATGAAGCGAGCCTTGACAGCACTGAGGAAATGACTTTGACCATAAAGTGGGTGGCTCATTAAAACAAACCACCTCTTTAATTGTGAAATTAAGCAGATAATATGTCAGACTATAGAAGTACAATTAGCAAGCAGCATTGATCTAGGAGACACACAAAGAACACGGTACAAAGTGGTCAGAGAATTCATGTACTTCTGCACACAGGAAATGTTTACATTAATGGACTATTTGGGAGGCGAGGCCAGTTTCCATGAATGCACTTCAAATGATTGAGGTTAGATTCACCACATTCTCCTACCACCATGCAATTAAATTGAAATGGCTAGCATAAAGCTAGCTAAGCACTCCCATGTCAGAGAACTGTGCTCATTATCCTCTGCGAGCCTTCCCTTCCTTCCTCTTAGGACTAGAGCCTCTTTCTGCCTGCCATGACATGGAAATAGCTCTTCAGTCATTTTTCTCTTTGCCCTTATCCGTATTTATATATACATATTCTGCTGCAGAGTCAGCTTCCCTTGCAGAGAAGGGGCAGCACTTTAGGGGTGAAGCAAAACCAGACACATGGTGGCAGGAGCAGACATGCTCGCCCTCCTCTGAAGCAGGCTGCTTTCTCTGTGGAGCCCATTCTCGTCGGCTCATCTTTGCCAAAGAAGCTTAGCGATTGCCATAACTGATCTACATACATGGAAATTAAAACGTACTTAGAAATAATTCAGTAGTAAAAGAAGAAATGTGAGCGGCGTCTAGCCTATCCATAAAATAAGAGGATGAAATACGCATTTTGTGCCTGTGTGAATGTGCATGCACACTTTTCATGGTGTTGTTGGAGCAGTGCTTGGATGGAAATCCAGGCTTCAGGGCATCAGTAGCAAGAAAAGGAAGTTGGAGAGTTCATAAAGTAAATATCTTGCTTAGAAAAGTAAAATAGAATGAACGTAACAGAAGTAGGAGCATAGGTAATTAGCAAAAGCAAACAAAAAGAATAAGAAAAATTGTTTCTTCACACATATTAATGAAAGTTAAACTCAGTTTAAATTGATTACAGAGAAAAAGAAGAAGCATATGGAAACTTATAGAGGATGAAAACTTAAAACTTAAAGAAAACTTAAAGAGGATGTTGAATAGATATGCTGGGATTAAAAAATTAAATTAAATTAAAAAGCTGGGTGTGGTGGCACACGTCTTTAGTCCCAGCACTTGGGAGGTAGAGGTAGGAGAATTGCTATGAGTTCAAGGCCACCCTGAGTCTACATAGTGAATTCCAGGTCAGCCTGGGCTAGAGTGAGACCCTATTTCAAAAAACCAATATATATATATATATATATATATATATATATATATATATATATATATATATGACACTGGAGTTAAAGTTCACAAAAAGCAGAGAGCTCAGACTTTGGTTTAGGACCCCAGAGACACACAGAGTGAAAGTAAGAGACTCAGCTGCCCTGCAGAGAGCAGGTTCCTCCCACTGCATCATCCAGGTAATGGACTGTTGGAGACCATGGTCATATGTCAGTGTTGCTGACAGCATAATTGTACAAAAGTAACCATGAATGCCATTCAAGTTGAGAAAAGCAGCTTCTCCTACCTCAAAATAGATAAAATAAGTGAAATCCTAACTATCGGCCCCCATGCTCTGTGTTATCTTGAAACCACATGCCAAAAAATCAAGAAAGTTTTCTCAAGACAGTCTACAGTATGTCAAAGTCATTATTTGTAATGTTATTTATGACACATGTGTGAGCCCTTCACCATGGGCCAAGATTCATTGCCTTTGATCTATGAGTTGGAACATAGACCCCCTGGTTCCCCCACTTCTCTATGTCTAATTTAGTGCTGTGAGTTTTTTTCCTATGCGTCACCATCCCCGTTTTGAAGACCTGAACCCCAGGAGCATTGGCTGCAGCAATGGATCATTTTATTTGTTCCATTACTTGTGATGTTCTTGTTGATTACATGATTAAGTTGTTATATATGTTAGGCTACCTTTTAACTGTACTGTAACTCAGGTTTTTTTAAAAGGAAAGATTAGTCTTTAAGATATATATTTTTTATTTTTATGACTAATTTATTTGTCATATTTTGGTGTTGTATCAGATTTAAGTTTGGGAAATTAAGTGGATAGTCATATTATAGAAGAAATCTGATAAAATATCAAATCAACAGGGAGGCCCCCAATGCCTTCAAAATATTATAGGCCATTGTCAAGGGTCTTGGTTGCTCACCAGAACTAGGTGGTAAGACCCTGTTGCTGAAGACGTCACATGCTTAGGCTGAGACATCAAGCTGGAGCTGAGTTGGAAACCTCCTCACTATTGACTGGCTATCAGAATGTAGCCTTCAGTCTTTGGGGAGAGAGAAGTCACCAATGGTGTTAACTGGAAGTAGACCCTGTATGCCTTATGGATGGCTGGTCAGGCCAAATTTGCCAACTAGTGCAATAATGGCATGTCTGTTATAGGGAAGCCACTGATCTCTGAGAGGACTGGAATCCTGCTCCATAGGAGGGAACCCATGCCTGGTACTGAAAACCTAGTCCAAAGCCTATGGCTTGGGAGGTCATAAGCCCTAGGGGAGTAACAACTACTGTTGTCTGGCTAAATAGATATATTATGTTCATTAAACTACCCTCTAAACATTTATGTTTATGCTCTTTCTTTTGGTTAGAAAAACTTCTCTTTTCAGATGGCCGTGACCACTGGGGTGACTCAAAACTCACCATAGTGCTGAGAAGTGATAGGGGAGTGTTGAGCACTAAGTGAGCCATCTCTATCTCACTCTCCAAGGCTAAAGGTCCTTTGAGGAAGAGGTGGCAGAAAGAATGAAAGAGCCAAAGGAAGGGCAGGACTGCTTACAAAGCTGTCTTTCAGACACAAGATGGCCTTGATATTCATGACCTCAAGTGTCTGACACTAACTATACAAGTCCTTCATAATAGGAAGGAAAACGATGACATCAAAATAGTAGAAAGATTACTTGGAAAGGAGAAAGGATTCAATGGAGGGTAGATTTGGGAGCGGAAAATAGCAATGGTGGGAATAAGCATGGCTTATTGTTTATACTTATGGAAGTAATCAATAGAAAATTAAAAATTAAAAAAAAAACATGATTTTGAATTTCTTCTTTAAAAATTGTCCTTTCCTCATCTACCAAATATAATTAGTTATGGGGACAGAAACAAGAAGCCAGACTGTGAGAAATCAGGATACCATAAATTTTGTAGGCACAATAAAACTATTTCTTATTTTACAATCAAAGAGGGAAATGGGACTCTGGTAGCTGTCATTCTGTAATATTGACCATTCATGTATCATTAAAAAATAGAAATATTGCTTTATGATCAACACTTAAATATATGTCTTCCTGACTGAGCCATTAAGGCTCCTTTGATACTGTGGATGAAGTATTCTGTTGGGCTTCCCTGTGAGGCTGTTATATATCCTGCGTGTTCCTTTTAACACCTCCATTCTATTGGGCTGGAGAGAGCAAGTGTTTCTTATCTTCAGTGTCTTTATATTCAGGCACTCAATAAAAAAGGGCAAGGTTTCAGTAAGCATGAGAGGTAATAGATACATGCAAACTAAATATTGGAAGAATATCAAGAGAAAAATGCTTAAATGCTAGAAAATAAATAAAGGTTTTGAAAATTAAATAAGGTGATATCCAAAACAAGCCAATGTTTGGAAATGTATTTTGAAAACAAAATAAGAGACTATCCATATAACTGGCTTGGCAATTTGACACAAACTGTTCATGCTGGTATCTGGCACCAAAATGGGTGACTCCTCTGGTGACAGGAGATCATCCTTTGTGGCCCACATTGGGTGCTAAAACTGATACAAAACATAGCTCTTGCCTCAAAGACATTAAGAGATAGTTTATTCTTGAATCAAATATGAATGACCATAGCCCAAGAACATGGATTCAAGTTACTCCAAATAACATATTTAATGTGTAAATAGTGCCATGAAAGTTTTATAGTTACAGAATAAAAGGAAATTATAAATCAAGACAATCTTCAAGTACTTTGGTGGAAACTTCAGGCATGTAGGGTAGAGCAAAGTGGGAAAATCTCTACTATAGATTTCAGCTGTTATCTGATGACATTTCTAACTTTTGGGTTGGTGGAAGCTAGTGGTCTGTTACTATATTACAAAATGCCTTGCTTGATTGTTATGAGGTCAGGACAGAGAGTGGAGGGTGGGTGGATGGCTCTTAAGGGAACTAAAGATAGATCAAGATAATTTGCCTGTGGATCTGCAACATTACAACTTCCCATAATCAAGAGTTTTCTAATCTGTTAGCCTTATAAACTCTTCTACATAGGTGTGGCTTTTTTTTTTTCTGGAAACTTTAATTCACAGGTTTCCAGACCTAGTGGGCAGAGCTAGGGATTGTGTGACTTATTTTTGTAGCTGTGCTTGTTTGTATTGTAATTGTATACAGTAGCAATTTCACTTCTCTCTACATTAAAATCATAGTATCAGTGACCTCTGCTTCCTCTGCATAATGTGGGACCCTGCTAAGAGGTATGGAGGATATAGGATTATTTGCTGAGACGGGTAGGCATCCCAGCAACTGTCGCCTTCTGTTAAAGTAAGTCGAGGTGGGCCTGGGACCCCGATAATCTCAAGAATATCCTGGACCCTCCAGCCTTCCAGGCAGGACACAGCAAGCCCTGAGAAAAGCAGACAATTCAAGGCCTAAACTCACTCCAGCTGTAATAACAAACCTGGAAAATAAAAGTCTAAAGGTTATAGTTCCTCTGCAGCCATCAGCATCCTATACATGTCTAGAATCACATAGAAAGCCCCCTCAATTTATCTATGCAAATTAGGCATCCAAAGATTACTGGTCCCTGTCAATCCATTCATGAGACGTCCACAGACTACCCTGTATCTACCAATCCCCTTGCTGATGCCCCTGCCTCTCATTTTTCCTCTGGCTTCTCCTCTACATAAATGACCTTTCTACATACAATAAATGATCTGTCCACTGAGGCTGCATCCCGAGAGTTCGTCCTCTTGTTGGCTCACCGCTATTTCAAGACTCTTTTCACCCAGCTCTGTGGACGAACAGGGAGTTGATGTACACTGTAACTCCCCAACTAAGCCATGGAATGACATATATCATTGGCCAATTTCCCCTGGTAGCTCATGTAATGCCTTCCAGCACTACACATGCTACCATCTGGAAGCTGGTTACCTTTCTGGATCCAGCAGGGTCTCTCGGTGTTATGTGATGACAGGCTGTGGTTTCTTCAGCAATAGGGTCTTACTTTTTGCCTGAGGTGGGTATTCAAGAGCTTTGACACAAGCCTGTCTTGTTTTGGGGGCCTCATGGGTCTCTTTGATAAACAGCTCAGTGTGGGAAGTAACCAGTTACTGGGACAGGGAGTTATAGGCCAGAGCCACTTGTTTTGGGGTTATGTTTCCTCCTGCCCTCTTTAGGGCTCCTCTTACCAGACAATGCCCACAGCTTCCTCTAGAACTTATTGTATGAAAGTAAGGATGTTATGGTATTGATTCATTATTGGTTTAAATTTAGCATATAACCCCCACCATTCCCCCATTCCTTCCATCCCTTTTGTCAGTCTTTCAATTCACCTGTCAGGTGTGCTTACTATTCAAACTTAACCTGATTAGGAAGCATGGATGAGAGAGAATATGTGGTGTTTATTTCTCTTTTCTTGTGTGAGTCCATTAAGTATGATCTGTTCCAAGCCTGTTCACTTTTCTTTAAATTTCCTTATGTCATTATTCCTTACAGCTGAGTAGAATTCAATAGTGTATATGTACCACAACTTTGATATCCTTTCATCCAGTGATGGGCATTTGGGTTGCAACACCAACCGATGTTATGAGAATGCTGAGAACACGGCAATCAGGCAGAGACCAGCAAGGCAAGAAGTGCTCATCTGTGCAATAGTGGTGCTAAACCTAGGAGGGTAATCAATGGCTTACTGATTGGCTAAGAATTCTGCTCAATGGCAAGGAACCCTTAACTAGAACTGGGATCCATGGCAAACTCTTTATGAAGACCAAGAACCTCGACTCTAAGGGGAAACTTCCATTATCAGAAATCTACAAGGAGGCTACACCCTTTAGAATCTCACCACAATAACAATGTTTGTCTCATTTAACCTATACTGATCTCATTCTCTGTTGGAGATTCTGTTCATAGTTTTCAGAAGGCAAAGAGACTGTGGACAACCCAATTCCACTAATAGGACATAGGATGATGGCTGCCACCCAGGCAGGGGATGAACCACCCCTAACTCATCATCTAGGGTCCAAACAAAACATTTTGAGGAAGTGGCGAGATGAATAAGAAAACTACCTCCACAGCAAGCCAGGTAACCTGTGAAAGGGTAATGGAGACAGACACCAATGATACCCAACACAGTCCAAAACAGAAATCCAGAGACTCTTAAGACCTCAACAATAAAGCAGACTTAAAACTCACCCCCCCCCATGACTCAGGGAACTTTGCAGAAGAGGGGGTGGTAAGATTGTAAGATCCATGGTGGGAGAGAATACCCAGACACATTGGCCCCTTCAACAACAACACAAAAAGAAAAAAAACTGGCTACTTCTTATACAATACACAACCCCCTATACTATGGACTGGTCCAGCAATCCCACTGAGGAAGGCCCCTAGTAGGTTGGGGACAGGGAGGAGAGAAATGGGAGTATCATTAAAAGACTTGCTCATACAATATATCTAATTATTAACAATTAATAAGTTTTTTTAAAAGCCAACCCCAGACCCCTCAAGAAATCATAGTCTCATACTGATAAGGATATATTCAATTTTATAGATTAGTTTTATTATATTTTTCCCCATTTCTCTATTTGTAACCTCCTTCTTAGATAATAAAAAATTTAGGGACTCTTATTTTTAATATATTATTTCATCAAGTCCCTGCATCAGTCACCCATTTCTCCCACTATACTCTCCTCCTGTGCTTACATACATGCCTCTTTCTATCTGGACTGGAGCACTGGTATTTTGTGGTCTCCATGTACACATATGCTCATCTTCCATCTTGAGCCTGGCATCTTATTTATCCATATGCAGCTTAACCTCCAACACTGAATGATACTTTTTAAAAAGTAATATATATTATAACAGGTTATACACTATTATCCCCTCACCCCAATTCTTGTTACCCTGGGGGCCCTCCTCAGTGAAGTGATTACTGTGATTACTGTGGGGTCATGACAGTCTCAGTCAGTCCCTCTGGTGTAGTGGGGAACCATGCCTCAGGGTATTACTACCAACTCTGTAGCTCTTACAATCTTTCAACCCCCTCTTCCACAAAGTTCCCTTAGTCATGGCAGGCCTCTTGGCAGCCTGATTTAGTGTTGAGTTCTTTGTAGCCTTGGAATTTCTGTTTGCATAGATTTTGATTATTCTAAAGTGTCTGTCACCATCATCCTGGGGCTGGTTGTCAGATTAGCAGTAAGAGCAATATTCATGATGCCACTTCTTCTTCAATTTTTTCCTGGGCCCTGGCAGATATGGCAGAGGTGGCAAGTCTCATGGTGGACCTTTGGCTATCTTTTTGTGTTACTGGTAGATCTAGGCTTTCTTCCATTTTCTCTGTAAAATAAAACAGATTCTCCAATCAAGCCAGTTAACCAACTGTTCTCTAGATATGAGACCTGCTTAGTGGGTAGGGAACTCATATCTGGTACTGTGTAGGACACAGCCTGGCTGTATATCTGAGAGCTAAGTTTTAATATGCATCCGGATGAGATCATGGTAGCTCATGTCTTTGTTCCTAGCACACCTGTGCCCCCCAGGAGGCAGGGGGGATGGCTGAAGGCCCTAAATCCTGTTTACAAGTGCTAATAGGTTTTACTCCTGCTGGCTGAGTTTCTGTAGCTGTGTTCCTGTTTACTGAGCCCCCTTTGTGTAAGAGATAAGGCAATGCAACCCATCCCTAGATTGTGTATAAGGTTGGATGTGAAAATAAAGTTTTGAGATCTGCTTGGACATTTCTCCTGGCTGCGTGTGATTGTCCAGCCGCCACGCTCACCTTTCCTCGATTGAGCCAGGTGTCCTGCTGGCCAGAGAGACAGGCTCATTTAGCAGGGGGCCAGGGACCCATGTGGTAACCTGGAGAAGTACCCGACAGTACTGGAAACCAAGTCAGAATCCTATGGTCAGGAAAGAGTGTGCCGGCACACCAAAAATCTCCTAAACAACTTTGCTTATTTCCTTTACTCCAAACTGAACATTATTCTTTTATATGGGTTCTCTCTTGTCATTCTCTGTGCTCTGACCTGCTGCAATTAAATTATCTATGTTCTTCACTCTCTTGGATTGCTGACCCCCAGGCTGGGCAACAGCCATGTATAGATTCTCTCCTAAACTAGAAAAGGCTTGAATACTGTATTTGTATAGATTATTTCACTCTTTCATTCCCCACATACTGTGTGCATGTCCTCCTCAGCTGGTTGGGTTCTGTGATGGTTAACCGAAATGTCCATCTGATTGGATTAAGATATAGCCAGCATATTAGTAAAACATATCTCTGGATGTGCCTGTGAATGGGTTTCCAGAGAAGGTTAATTATGGCATAGACTCCTGCCCTAATTGTGGGTATGCTACCCATCAGGCTGGGGTGATTCTGATGCTTAATTGCAATAAAAGAGAAGGGGGAGGAAAGGGGCTAATGCTAACAATTCCTGTATGTCACAGCCTGAAGACCATCATGGACTAAAACTTCTGAAACCCCAAGCAAAATGAGTCCTTCCTTATGTGAAGCATCCTGTAAGAGTGAGGAGAAAGCTAACTGATCCAGGCCCTCAAATTGGGATAGCTCTTCACAGGTGTCACCAGCTGACCCCATCAGAGCCCAGACACCCCTGCTGGATGGCTCTGCTACTCATCTCACTACCTCCCAGGATTCAAAGACTGATGTTTCAGCTGTATCTCCTCTGCAGGTGCTCTTTCCCTCAGATTTGGGCTCCTTTCAGCCACCATGGATGTTTTGCTTGTTCTGTCCCATTCACTGACTTTAGCATTGAATTGTTCAAGAAGGAAAGGAAAAAGAAAGAACGGCAAATGAAAGAAGGCTAAGCCTTACTTTTACCTCCCAGGTCCTAATAAGGTCTTAGCAAACTCTGAAAATGTAACAGAAAACAGGAAAAGCATGGACAATCCATCATAAGCACAGATGCAAAAATTCTAAATGAAGTATTGGAATTCAAATCAAAACAATATTTTAATAGGACACATAAATTATTATGACCAGATTGGATTTATTTGAAGAATTTAATGTTAATATGATATTAGAAATGGAATCAATGTAATTCATCATGTTCAAAAGATAAATGATAAAAATCATGTAATCTTAATAGGTATGTTAATGGTATTTGAAATGTATTCAATATGTTTTCATAATAAAAAGTTTAGGAAACCCAAACAGAAGTGAAGGTACTTTGAAGTACAATGTTGAACCTCTGCCTTCTGGAATCTAGAATGATTCTAGATTGCAGTTCCACTATTACTCATTATGTGGAAGACCTGACTTAATCAGTGAGATAATTGGGAAGGGTCAGAAGGTGGCGAGGCTCAGAATATACTTTCTAAGTTTCTGATTTTCAAAATATCTTTAAAAAGATCCCCCCCTACTAGTCTAAGCTAGCCTGGAACTTACTCTGTAACCCAGGCTGGGTTCAAATTAATGATGATTTTACCTCTGGCTCCCAAGTGCTGGAATTATAGGAGTGAGCCACCAAACCCAGCTTGATCTTTAAAATATTTTTCACTTTAAAAACAATATCAGCTATCTAGGAAGAGGACACAAAATCTCTGTTATTCCTATACATCTGATTCTTCTCTCCCTAGTTTGGGCTGGCCTTATCTCCTGACCAGAGTGCAGAGCAAGTGTTAGAATAGGGTTTCCAGGGAAGATCATGTGAAATCTTAAGAGTTTGGCTTAGCCTCTTGGTACATGGTATCTGGTAACCCTCAGTCACAAACTAAAACTTTCTTCTTATATTGAGACCTTCATTTGTTATAAAGCAAAAGATAATTAGAATAGAGGTATATCGAATAGTAACTACACAGTCTTCTAAGTAAACTTAGACACATATATTTTCCTTTTTACCCTGTATATTTAAATTCTATTGCTTTCTCCCTTTCCTCTTATCTCTGTGGATATATATATATATATATATATACATATATATATACATATATATATATATATATTCAGTGGGACTTAACTTTTTATATCATAGTTGTAGATTCTCAATAATTGTCCCAGAAAGATTAAGTATATGCTTATATTCAAATATTTGATTCCCTTTCACAAAGGCTTCAACTTAGAGTTTAATAAGTGTTCCTTGATATAAAATCACTTGCCATTCATTTCCTGAACTGCAAGGTTAGACCCAGCAGAAAGAAGACATAAGCCTGATAATATTTTCTTATGCTAGAAGTGATTTAAATTAATTCATTTGCAGAATATATTAAAGCAGGGCTTGTTGAGCTAAATGCATTTTTAATTGAAAGATGGATGTGTTGACCTCTGTGTCAGATGATTTAGCTGAACACATTACTCAAATGTTTCCCTAAAAATATGGAGTGATGAAACAAAAGAAAGCAATGCATGGTAAGTTTTAGAGCTTGTGAAAATGATAAGTGTTTATTTTTTACTGGAAACATAATACAGAAACATATTGCATATTGGTTGTATTCCCATCTGGCTATCATCTTTGTCTTCTCTCCCCTGCCCCCACTCCTCTGAGGACCTTCCTTAGTCGGGTTATCCATAACAACCACTGTGGGGTCATGAACGCACCAGTTGGTTCCTGTGGGAAGGACAATGCCTCACAGTACACTTCCGACCCTGTGGCTCTTACATTGTTTACACCCCTTCTTCCACAATGTTCTCTGAGCCTTGGACCTTTAGTGTTGATCTCTCGACAGCCTCTGATTTCTGCTGCTGATGAGTTTTGAGTCTCTTCAGTGTCTACAGACATCTCTCTGGAGAAGTTTCTCTGGCTAGCAGTGAGAGCAGCATTCATATCTAGTCTACCACTGCCTCTGCAATGTTTCCTGAGTCCCTGGTGGATGTGATAGAGATGATTCATCCTGTGACAGGCACTCAGTCATCTTTCTCTTCTTGTCACTTTGATGAGTTGTTTACTTAATTAAATTTTTTTTCCTTTGGGAGGGGGTCTTGTATTATGGCCTGGAACTTTCTATGTAGACTGGCTTGCCTTGAATTTCAATAATCATCTTGACTCTGCCTCTAAAGTTTTGGGATTACAGTGGTGTGCCATTGTTGTAGTCAGCCACATGCTGCTGGGATGAATCTTCAAACCAGGCACAAGTCAGGGGAGGAAAGTATTTATTGAAACTACAGATTGAGGGGAAGTTCTGTAACAGCGAAGGAGGCTGGCCCTCTTTCACAGGTCCGAGTAGAGAGAAAAACCCATTACCTACACCACACACAAAATAGCAAAGAGGCAGGAGGGCCAAAGAGAATTTCTTCTCCTTTATATAGGCTTAGGGTGGGGTCTTGCAACCCTATTCCAGACTTAATGGCTTTCTGAGTCTCTGAAATTTCCTTCCTGCATGGTCCACACAGGAAAGGATGTTTACTTCTAGCTTCTTTACATCCTGCCCCTTGCTGAGAGGCTGCCTTCCTGTAAACATCTTCAGAGACCCACCCAAGGTAATTAAAAAGATCAAGTTGACAACAAAACCTAATCATCACAGTCATCATCTCTGGCTTATATTTAAATTTCTTTAAAAAGCTTGTACATAACCAAAAATTCTTCATGCTGATAATTTAAATGTTGAAAATTAAATAACCCGGACAATTCTTAGAATGTTATTTTCTTAGAAACACTTGTCTCTGTCAATGGTATAATTTTTGAAAAACTTCATTTTTTTTTATCCTTGTCTCATTTTCAGTTTTTTTATAAGGTTGCTTTCAGTTCTGTACAAAGTTATATTTTATGACAATGCTTGGAATATCGATAACATCAATTGACCCTTCTCTGTAGAACTATCCTTTTTGTGGCTATGAATTCATTACCTTCTCATTGCTGGGACAAATCAATTTAAGGGAGGAAGGATTTATTTCTCTTTACAGTCCGTCATGGTGGGGAAGGCATGGCATCCGAAGTTTGAGGCAGCTGGTCTCATTCAGCACAGTGAGGAAACAGAGAGAGAGGAATACTGCTGCTCAGCCAGCTCCCTCCTTACTATCCTGCCCATGACCCCAGGCCATGGAATGCTGTCTCCTAGTGTTTCAGGCAAGTTTTTCCAACATAATAACTTAATCGATATAATCATTCACAAATGTGGACAGAGGCTAACCTAACCTACATAATCCCTTACAGGTGGTTCTAGGTCCTGTCAAGTCCACCCAATATAAACCATTAGGGCTTTTTTGTTATTGTTGTTGTTTTTAAAAATAGGGTGGTGCTTTGTGGCCCTTCTTACCTCTTGGCCTCAGCCTCCCAAATGCTGGTGTTATAGGCATCCCTCCACCATGATCTCACCCTTAACTGAGCAAATGTTCTGTACAGGTGTTTGATACCCTTTGCATAAATTATATTAAATGTGAAAAATCTGAATAACTTTTGAAAATTATTATAACTATTTTAGCCAAATTATATATTTGTGAACATTTTATAAGACAAACTCATATAAAAATCTCTTTAACAGACTTTTTTCTTAAATGAATGTCATAAAGCTTTAATTTCTGTAATTTTCTCAATCGAAATTTTGAATTTACAAAGAATGCCCATCAAAACTTCTTCTAGTGCATAATCTAATGCAGTTTAAATTTTTAAATTTCTACTTTGTACATATCATGAGCACTCATTAAATTTTTTCAGTCTTTCCTTGATTTCATAGGGCCAGTTTAATTTCTTAATGGTGTGTGAGATATTTTCTCAATATTTATAATTAACCGAAAGCTTCAAAATTTGAAGTTTCTTGGTGTTCTACTTCTTAGATATTTTGATTAAAGATATCCAACTGATTATAAAGAAAATGTTGCCAATATTTAAATCACTGATGTATAAAAAAATTCAAACACCTTTGTCAGACCCTTAATTTGATGTACAAATTAGTTCCCCCCAATGTGCAATTATTATTAATTGGATTTGTTATGGTCCAACCCTGCTGGAGAATATTTTTATATTCAACACCAGCTTCATTAAGAACATTTTATAATTCAGATACTCTACCTCAGAAGTTAGCATATTGGTTCTGCAAAGAGTCAGTCGATATTTTAGACTTTCTGGGCCATACATTATCTGTTGGAACTAATCAGCTCTGTCACTCCATCATGACAGTGGCCATGGACTGTCTTAGCTAATCACCTGCGGTGATGGTTCTTGGGGCTACCATCACAAATGATACAATAGGTTGGCTTAAAACAGCAGCAATTTACTGTGTCACTTTTGAAGGCTGGATACCCTAAGTAGAGTTGTTGGTAAAGATGATTCCTTCCAAAGAGGTTTAAGGAGCATCTGGTTCATTACCATCCTAGGTTTTGGTGATGGTTGGAAATCTTAGGCATTGCTTGCTTTGAGTCAGCCTAACTCCAGTCTCTGCATCTATGGTCTTTAGGGGGAAATGCTGATTATTGGGTCAAGGATCATCCTCCTCCATTATGGGGCCTTCTAATTTATTATATTTGTAATGACCTTATTTAAAAATAAGCTTACTTCAAAAGAATCAGAGCTTAGTATTTGAGCCCATCTTTTTTTTTGGGAGAGACATAAGCAAACTATACTGTATCTCAATAAATGTTTATCAAATCAGATAACAGAACAGTTTGGGGCTCTTGTTTGTTGACCTTTCCTGTAACTGAACTTCAGCTTTATTATGATGTGCATTTTCATAACTATGCATTTCTCTTGGTTGGTAGGGTGCTTCAGTTTATTCACAGGTTATTTTACATCATTAGGCAGTGCATAAGATCTGATGTACATGTCTGCTTATAAGCTCCTTAATTTAGTAATATGAGTGTTTTACCATAGCACTACACCCTCTAAAATTTATAGTCACATTTTTGCAAGAAATAATTGTGCACATATTACTTTGAATTTTAGTCACACACAGTTTAATTTTAAATGTTATTTATTTTATAGAACAAATGTCTAAAATATTTTTATTCCTTAAATTACAATTAAAAATTGAGTCGTGAATTTGAGAATTGATTTTTTAAAAATCATAATATATACGCGGGCTGATGAGATGGCTCCACTGTTAAAGGCACTTACTTCCAAAGCCTGCAGCCTGGGTTCAATTTCCCAACACTCACCTCAAGCCAGACACGGAAGGTGGTACAAGCCTATGGTGCTCATTTGCTGTGAAGGCTAAGAGAGCCTGCCGCATGGGAAAGCACACACACATAGCACATGTGTAAACAAGTAAATATTTTTTTAAATATAAAAGTTATGCTGATATAAAGTTGACATGAAATTGTTTGAAAAGGCAGGTTTTGTTAATGGAATGAACATTAAAATGATTTCTTCCCTATTTATTATGCCCAAGAAAACCAGGATATAAGAATAAGTTAACATAAAACAAAAACGTTTATCTTAATGAAAACTCATACATCTCAGAGTGATATGTAAATTTATCCTGTTGGGCACTGAAGCATCACCTCTGGGCAAAGGCTCCTTATAGTCATTACTCTCTTGTGGATTTGATACTTATCTGGAGGCTTTATGTCTCCCCATTCTCTTGTGCTTGGTGATATCACTGTGGCCATTTGGGTAGATGGTCAATGACGATATTTTGTAAAATAATTCTTTATCATTAATCTTGTTGTGGATGATAGTCAACTAGACACTGATGCTTTTTTTTTACATTATTGATGATGAAAATATTTATTGGAAATAAAGTACCAAACCTAAACCATACCATGCAATGCATAATGAGCAATGCACAGTGAACCACGGTATTGTGGACATTGAGATAACAGATACATTATTTCTATCCATCCTGCCCCCACTCCACCGAAGGCCTCCCTTAGCGGAAATGCTGATATCCACCATGGAATTGTGGGTTATGAGTTGTGAGAGCAGCAGTCAGTCATTGGTGGAAGCTGGGCAATGCCTCTGGGACTGTATTTTCTACACACTTTAGGAGGATTGCTTAGTCTGCTTTTCTCATCCATTTTAGTGTATTTTGGGCTAATAGTAGTTTTGTTGATTCACCAATTGGCAGACTCATTTTATACATCACACACCCTATGGTATGAGCTGTACCTTACTCAGATGGCAGGTAGCTGGTGTGTGTAGGTGGGGAGGGGGAAGGGGCAGGTCTGCCACATGATCTCCATGACATCCAGAGGAGGCTCACTGTCTCCTTCTACTGAATCATGTTTTGTTTTATGTGCGAGCATCCTCCATGCAATCCAGGACATGGAAACAGTTAACATGAAAAAGATCCAGAGAAGAAATGGGCTGCCTCTCTTTTTCTTTCAGAGTTTATAAAGTTACGTGTTAAAATGAGAATACTGTTCACTGCAAGTGCATCTCACGCTGTCAGACATGTCTTGGCAGAAGATCTGTGCAACATGGAATCGTGCTTAGCCTCTCAGCTCAGTTTAATGAAACTTTTAACATCAGTTTCCTAAGAACAAAGCCTGAGTAAATGCTACAATCCCAGATGTGGAAAACAGGCTTTTACTTCAGCTGTGGTGGATAACTGGGGCTTGCAGTTATCCTCACTATGACGTCATACCATAGACTTACCATTTGGGCCTATCAGAGGCCATTCTTTTTATGGAACTGTGCTTTGGGCTTCAGTTTTGCATATAATTACCTACTGCAGGTTGTTTAATTTTCTCTAAATGAATTTGAAGAAATAAATATCGCTAATTTGTCCCTCCCTCAGGATATATTTAGTATGAAGTGGGTTGAAGTAAAGTTTAGTCTGGAGAACATTGCTTACTTAGTCTCCACAGAAATGTTGCAAAGCTGTTCTGGAGTCGTGGTTCTTAGACTGTTTTATACACAAGAATCACTGAATTCCCAGTCTTCAATGACTAGGAATTACATGCTAATTGCATTTTGGACATGCTATAGGGTATTGATTTATTGACCATCCCTCCCTTTTTCCTTTCAAAAATGCTTCTCTTCCTTGTATCAAATATGTATTGAGTAAGTAGATGATAGTAAGCGACATCCTGATAAGTAGTTTTAGGAACCAAATTCATTCAGGCAGGGGTATCAGATTAGCAATATAAAGGGATGGTTACTTGCTGCTGACAAGAAATACAGATGTTATAAGGGCACAACTCACGCTACTGCTCTAATAATCTGGGAGGGTATGTGTATTCTGGATTTGCATTTAGAACTTGTTTTAGTCTTATACATTTAACTTTTTAATATGTGAATGTGTGTGTTGTGTTTGTGGATGCGTGTGTGTGTGTGTGTGTGTGTGCATTTGTTGACCAGAGGATAATTTCAGGTGTCAAACGTCATCTTCAGGAACACTGCCACCTCCTTTGAGACAGGGTCTCTGGTTTGGAGCTTACCAATTAGGCTAGACTGTCCAGGCAGCAAGTCCTAGGGATCCCCTATATTTGGACAGGGATTACAGTGTTTGCCACCATGCCTAGACCTTTCAAATTCAGGACTTCATGCTTGCAAAGCAAATACCTAACCAACTGAACTATCCTCCCAACTCCCATGTTTCACTTTTTAATAAGTGGGAATGCAGTCTAAAATGATAAAAGGAATAATACATACACAATAAATATATACACAGTAAATAAATACACAACCATACACTGTATATCTATGAGCTCTATGCTTATAGAACTGGATGTGCATAGCATTCAGATAGCAGCACAGTAAACGTTAGTAACCCACTGCAGCAGGACTTTCCAGATAGCACTAGGTGCTAAGAATTTTTTTCTGCTTGGTTGTACTTTTATGGGACCCCCATGATTGATCAATGCATTATCATGTGGTATATGACTGCAACTCCAAAGGGCCCCACCTTCCAATGCCCTTAGAATATGATCAGGATGCTAACGTTGAAATCATGAGGAGATGTAGACATGTCATCTGTTGAAAAGTATGGAGTGGAACTCAACTGACTTGAAGTACATGAGAATTCCTCTCCTAGCCTGAGCACTGCCAAAGGCATTATGTATCAGTTGGCCATGGCTCACATCAGTGCCGTAGACTGACGAGGGAAGAAGTTTCCCAGCACATTATTCCCGCAGTTCTGGGCATGCAGTGGGGTATTACCTTCCCCTGAGTTATTTCCATTTACCCAGTTCCCTTTGTTTACATGTTTGACCATGGGCTCTTCTTGGCCTCATGAAGAACCTCTGCTTCAGAAAGCAGACAAAAACTCAAGTGCTCCCAATTTGGACTCCAGGGAAGGGACCTGTAAGGTGAAAACAAATGAGTGACATCTTCAGGAATCCAAGACTAAGTATTTTCCAGTTTAGGGAATAGAGAATAGAAGGTCAGGTTGATTGACTTTAGACTGTGGTGGGTGTCTGGAAAAGATCTTAATTGTCTGCTTATCTCTTTGTAAGGAAGCCTAGAGAGATTAGGTGCTCCCAGAGGTCCAATGGGAACTTGTCCTCCTATATGCAGAGAGAAGTGCTCAATATGAATTGGAAGCAGAGAAAAGATTATGCCTGAGTGAGATTGGTGTGAAGGAGCAAGACAATGGCCAGACTAGAGGGACCTTCTGTACAGAGAATGCAGATGAGGGCAGAATGAGACTGTCTTAGAAGATGCTAATGCAGAAAAATAAATCATTACAAAATCAGCATGCTCCTCCCTAAGGATATTAGAAAATTTGAAATCAAATATAACTCTGGGAGGGGGTATAGCTCAGTGGTAGAGCATTTGACTGCAAATATAACTCTGGGAAATATTTTGTAGTTGTGAATAAACAATGAACTGACCTAAATTAAATGAAGAAATAATTGTAAAAATAAGTGAGTCGTCATCACCTGAGAATGTGACATTTGTTTCTATCATAGATGTTAAACTTGTCAATGGCAGAGAGTGTATTTTATGTGCATAACTCTCAGCACACATCCACTTATCTAAAGATTTTATTTAGTGCTTTCTAAAAAGGAATTAGATTTAGCTCTGACCTTCAACTATGTAGACTGTGCAGCGTGCCCAGGTGTAAATTATCACCATATTGTGTACAAGTACCATGATGGAGGTGTCCTATCAACAGCAGCTTAAAAGTGGTGGGGATTTATTATGTGGGGAAGAAAAGAATGAATATTAGAGAGAAGAAAGCCTTTAATTGCTCTTTCAGATGATATCATAGCACAGAGATACTCGCAATCCATGCTTATTGCTGGTCTATTCACAATAGCTAGGAAACAGAGTCAACCTAGATACTCATCAACCAAAGACTAGATAATGAAGTTGTGATACATATATACAAGGCAGTTTTATTGGACTATAAAGAAAGATGAAGTTATGAAATTGGAAGAAAATGGATAAAATTGGAAAAAAATTATATTGAGCGAGGTAACCCAGGTCCAGAAAGACAAACACTGCACGCTCTCTTTTCCTATGTGGATTCTATCCATGTTTATATATAGATAAGTAAATGAGGAGATATAATAGTGTGTATAGACTATGGATGGAGATAGAAGACCTGGAGAGGGAAACACAAGGTCATGGGAAAGGGAGTGGGAAAAGAAGAGGAAACATGCATTATGAAACTGGACAGAGCCTAGGTTGGGGAGCAGGAAAGAATGGGGAAGGGAAACAAAAAACAAAATTTATTTGAAATATAACAAGACCTAATTCTTTGTATGCTAATAAGGAATGAGTAGGAATTTGCTAAGTGGTTTAGCAGACAAAAGATTTTCATGAATGGGAACTATTAATAAAAGTGCAGTCATCATTTCTCATTCCAAAGAAAATGGGAGCAAAAGCTACTGTTTTAAGTACAATGAGCTTGTTTCCTATTTTACTTAAAACTGTGGGATGATGTGAGATCAAAGGAAATGATGCGTATAAAACTCATCAGAAATGACAGAGGTGGAAGTTTGGTGGATTATCTATGAAAAATGTTACTAAGAAAATATCAGTAGACTAATTTGTTTTTTATATTTTCAGACTTTCTTTTTATTAAAAAAAGTTTCTTGGGGCTGGAAATATGGGTCATCAGTTAAAGATACTTGCTTGCAAAGCCTGATGGCCCAGGTTCAATTCCCCAGTTCTCACCTAAAGCCAGATGCACAAAGTGGCACATGCCTCTGGAGTTCCTTTGCAGTGGCTGGAGGCCCAACTGGTCCCTTCTCCTCTCTCTCTCTCTCTCTCTCTCTGTGCCTCTTTCTGTCTCTCTCTCTCCCTATGTACAGTAAATAAATAAAATATTTTTTAAAGTCTCCTTTAGAATCTTAAAATTTCTGACTCTGAACTGAAATTGGCTTGTTTTTCACATTGAATAGTGCCCAAAGTTGATATAAAGGCATAACAGAGGCATGGATTGTAGCTTAGTGGTAGATAGCTTGCCTGGCATCCATGAGGCTCTGAGTCAATACCTAACACTGCTGTAGAAAAGTGTTTGATTTCTAGGCTGATGGATGAGATCCCTATACCCATTCCTTAGAGACTTAAAATGAGTTCTGGGGCTGCAGAGATAGCTCAGTGGTTAAACACACTTGCTTTCAAGCCTGATGGTCTGGCTTCAATTCTCCAGTACCCACGTAAAGCCAGATGCACAAAGTAGCCCATGACTCTGGAATTTGTTTGCAGTGTCAGGAGGCCCTGGCATGCCCATGTTCACTTTCTCTGTCTCACTCAAATAAATACAAACATTAAAAAATGAGTTCTGGGAAACTACAAATTATACACCATTAATCATATTGTTTGCATATTTTAGTACTTGAAAATTAGGAGCAGTTAGGAAGACATTAATTTTAAACCCAGGAATGAACTTTGTAGTGACAAAGCCAATAGCTAGCTCTACTCACAGAAATGGGACTTGACATGGGGGCTGTCAGCATGATTTTTGAAGAATGGATATTGATGCATTTTTGGTGGTGCTGCATTTGAATCCAAGGCCTTGAACATGCTATGCAAGCGTTCTATCACTGCACCTATGTAGTTTCAGGGTGGCCTTGAACTCACAGCAATCCTCCTACAGAGTGAATTCCAGGTCAGCCTCGGCTAGAGCGAGACCCTATCATGAAAAGCAAAACCAAAACAAAACACAATAACAAAAACCACACACACACACACATGCACACACACACACACACACACACACACACACACACACACTCATGTGAAAAAAGGTATGAAGACCAAAATATCAAGATAAGCAATAATCAATAATTAACTTGAGGAAGTTTAACATTTTCCTTTTGGTTGTTTAATTATCTTATGAATAGAACAAAAGCTTCACACTTAAGTAGTAAAGATCTTCAAAATCCTGGTTTTCAGTGAACAAAGATAAAACAGAATAAACTGCCCATAAGAATTTAAGAAAGTTTAGAATAACTTAAAAGATCTAAAGTTTGGCAGCAAATACATTTCTTTTTTATATAATCTCAAGAAAAATGTCAAATATTTATAGCTGTATGAGAAAAATGTATCATAAGAACAGTTTTGCTTATGTAAACTTTAACATTTATAATTTTATTAGAAACCTTTAAGATACACTGGAAACTTCTTACAATGGAATTGGCAGATCTATAACTCTTCAACTTTGATCTCTTGTGTTAAAGATTTTCTTATTACTGGGATGCTTTATATTTGTAGAAATTTTGGCTTAACATTGACAAGGCAGATTTCTCTTATTAAATGTATTCAACCTTTTAGTATTAAAAGTTGGATAAAAAAACTTCATGCAAGGATTTGTCCTAACTCCTACCAGTGGTGGTGAGGAGAGTGTGGATTTGTAGACCTGTGGGGAAATGTTACAGTCCCAGCTCTGTTGTCCCTTTGTATCTGCTTGCTGTTATACATGCTAGTCTCTGTCTCTCTTTATCTCTAAAGTGTGGTGAATAGTAATACTGACTTCTCAAGGAAACTTTATTTGAAGTATAAAAGCTAGTTTTTTAGGGCACATACCCTAAAGACTCTGTTCTTTGCTCTAGAGATACTTGCTGTCTTCACAATAGCTAGGGGATGGAATCAGCCCAGATGTCCTTGAACAGATGAATGGATAATGGAGATGTGGTACATATACACAATGGAATTATACACAGCAGTAAGAAAAATGAATTAACTTGGAAAACAATCATACTAAGCAAGGTTACAGAGACTCAGAAAGACAAACGCCACATGTCTGTCTCATATGTGGTTCCTAACAGAACAGTTTGATTTATTGATTGGTAAATAAGTTGCAGTAAGCATCAGTAGCCTTAGTAAGGAATCTAGAATTCTGGAAAGCAGAGGGTGTGCACAGTATTAACCAAAACTAAGGATATATGATAAAGCCCTATGGAAACTTCATGCTTTGATTGTTAATTAAAACTGTAATTGAAAATGAAAGAAGCCAAAAAGTTTGAACAGAAGTACCCTACCTCTGTAGATAATGCTGCTCTCATAAGCCATGGTTCAGTAAACAAATATCTCAGTGCCAAGTGTGGGACATTTCTTTATGAGTTGCTAATCCGGGAAGCCCCAGAGTCTCCCAAAACAATATAGTGTCCATTGACATGTCCCTTGGTTACTGTTGCGGTCAGCATTCTAGTTGCTGCACAGGAAGAACCCAAACAAAAGCAGCTTGTGGAGGAATGGGTTTATTTGGCTTACGGACTTGAGGGGAGACTCCATCCTGGCAGGGAAAACGATGGCATGAGCAGAGGGCTGGACATCACCTCCGCCACAGCACTGCAAACAGCGGCAGGAAGGTGTGCCAAATACTGGCAAGGGGAAGCTGGCTTATAACCCCCATAAGCCGCCCCCAACAACACAGCTCTAGTGAGGTTCTAATTCCCGAATTGCCATCAGCTGAGGATCGATCTATCAGAACACATTCAATTGTTTGTGGGGGACACCTGGATCAAACCATGACAGTTACCTACAAGAATTAGATTTTAAGACCCTATTTCTGAAGATACTACACACACAGACAGACACACACACACACAGACACACAGACACAGACACACACACACACACACACACACACACA